>JANFOE010002886.1:0-27186 GCA_025667525.1 Glebionis coronaria
GACCTATATTGGCTATGGGCTAATTAATACAGATTTTACATAAAAACATAAGTCTTTTCAAACATAAAACCAGTTTTATAAATATGTTCCAGGTTTTCCAGGACTTATACATTTCCGCTGCTAATTAGTCTTATTTATGTTTCATCCTTTCATACATTGTCGTATATCCGTTCACTGAGCGTATTGCTCAGCCGTTACTTTCCTTTCCATGTCCCAAAACGACAGGTATCCAAGGTCAGACTTGAGCTTATGGAGGACGTGCATAGGATGGAAGCTGCCTTAGACTTCCTCTCCTTTTTGCGTTCATAATTATGCTTGTTTGGAAACTTGTCTTGTCCTCCTAGTTTATTTACTTTATTTATGTTTTGGGCTTATGTTTGGGAACCGATGTCTGATTCCGGTTTTCCCTATGGTCATGCATGTTTTAGTACATCTTACCTTGCATGCTTTGATGACATGCCATAAATACGCGTAACGGTCCACTTATCAAAGTGGGGTGTTACAATTATGGTATCAGAGACCAAGGCTTCGACCTGTAGGCTCTAAAACTCGACCTGTGACTAGTGGGTAGTCACCAGAAGCTTCCAAAGTCAACGCTGTTTTTCCACGTATTGATGTTTTCAACACCTTGTTATTTTAACCGTGATGTTTTCATCGGTATTGTTTTACTAATATGGATGAACAAACGTCATCCATACTTAGTTATGTGTCATTGTTTCATGCATGATGTTCCTCGTGAACTGTGGCTAACGTGGACTAAACCCTAGTAGTTCATAATTGGTCACATAAAAAAATTTTCTGCTAAGTTTTGACAGCTGATTTTTACTCATTTATTCCATGTATTATTGTCGCAGGTATTTTGACTAAGTAATGGTTGGTACAGGACTGGCCATATTTAGTCGCATGTGCTTTTAATCGAATAATTTTGTTTAGGTGAACCGACCCATAGACGTTCACCCAAACCCATGTCATTTCCTTTATCATGCATCCATACACTGTTTTCATGCATAAAATTTTCATGTTTACATGCATAAATTTTTTTCATGATTATGTATTATATCTTAATCAAATAAATCATGTCAAATGTTATTTTATGAAACGACCCATGGTCATCCACACCAGCAAATTTTGGATTCACTACGGTCATAAATATTTGTTTCATGTCCCCTCATTAGTTGCTATGTCTCTTTATGTCAATTACGTTTTCATACTATCATGGTTAACTCCGTTTTCATGTCGATTATGTTTTATACTCCTTCATGTAAATCTTGTTCCAGGTTTCTTCATGTTGATTTCGTCTTCATGTTGATTATGTCTTACGTCTCTTATGTTGATTATGCTTTCATCATGTTGATTATGCTTTCATGCAAGACATTAATGGATTTCATTTAATCCTGCTTTCATCATAGTCATGCTTGGTTTTCATTAATCATGCTTTCATGCAAATCATCGTTGAATTTTGTGTGACCACACTTTTAGTGTCCCTCTATGCAACCAGAATGATGTCTATGCTAGAATTGTTAGGCTATCATGATGCTCATTCCAGTTTAGTTTCTAACCGTTTAACCAATTATTTTTCCTTTAAAATCACGTCAGATGATCGATCCCATACCGATCATTTCATGTGCGTTCTATGCGTACTCCATGTACCGTACCCCATGTGTATTACTCGTACCTTAAGTCGGGTGATTTTCACTTGCAATACTCCACGAGTATTCGCTAATCGATTTTAAGTCATCTCAGGCGTATTCCACTTGTTGATATGCCACAAGATGCTGATGCCACTCATAACCGGGAGATGTTACTAAATGTTGATGCTGCTGACTATTTGGAGACGCTACGAGATGCTAATGCTGTTCACAACCGAGAAATCCTACAGCACGAAGACAAAGGCATTGGATCAAAGCTATCGGGCGAGACGATGCTTCACCACTAGACGATTTCCATCACAACCCATGTCCCTAATTCTTAGTTACATGTCACACGTAATTCAGTTGTCTTTTCAGTTATATGAGTGACAACCGGTACCAGTCGGTAATACAAGGAATTTCCAAGTATAAAAAGTTATCGTCCGATCTTCTCGAATTGATTACTAGTAGAAAGTGGTACTCAGTCGTTCTTGGTGGAAAATAAAATGGTTTGGTTGATTACCTAATTTAAACTAAAAACAAATATGAAAATGTCGCTGAGTAAAATTAAAGCTTTAAAAAGTAAACTAAAAATTACTAGAAAAACACTTGGTAAAAATAGAGATTTCGGGAAGCGTGCAATTTGTGGAAATTAAAACGTAGTAAAACTTAAAACTTAAACCATCGGAATGTAACAAGTCAATTCTATCGGAATGTTGCAAAAAAACCATCGGAATAATAGAAAATGAAAGCTATCGGAATAATGTTGTCTGAATAACCATCGGAATGCAGTTCTGTCGGAATGTAAGTCTATCGGAATATCTCTATCTGAATTTCCATTATCGGAATGTTTAAGATCGGAATAATAGTATCGGAATACAAGTATTTCTATCGGAATGTTGCTAACAAAAATTGGGCAGAGTTTCGTCTTAATAAAACCTTAAGACCCGTCGCAATGTGCGAACGCAATGAGCGATCGCAATCACGATCGGAATAAGGGGGAAAAAACTCTTGATCACAAAGTAGAACCTAAAAGGTTATTGCGATCACCCTGAGACCATCGGAATGTAGCGTCGGAATATACAAAACTTATGATTGCGATGGAGCACCAAATAATCCGAAAATGGAGATAAGCTAAAAATCCTAATAAGCACTTCTAATAATCAATTATCAAAAACTCAACAAGACCAATAATAAGGAGACTCAATAAGCTACAAATGGAAAGCTTATCAAATCACCAAATAAGCAAACTTTATAAGACGAACTTTTAAAAACACTAAACTTTTAAGAAAAATTTAAAAGGGTAAATAAGCTAAATACTAAATAAGCCAAAAAGCATAACAAGCCTTAAGCTTAATCGTATAAAAACTTATATAAGATTAAAAAAGATAAACTCTTTAATCACATAAACATCAAATTTAAGCAAAATCAAAGATTATAACGGATCAAAAACAACTTAAAAATAAAGAAAGGTAGAAGAAGATTAAGATTGAAAGATTAAACTTGAACTTGTAGATTAAAGATTCAAAATTACAAAAGTGAATTAAAGCATAAACATGAAAGAAATAAAAGATGAAGTTTTAGTGAGAGAAAGTTAAACACTTTCTCTCTCTAAAAATGAAAACTAAAGAAAGAAAAATAAACTAGCTAACACCCTCCTAATGTGTCATTAGGAGGGTATTTATAGGAGGAGGGGAGTGCATGTGTGCTTCCTTCTTTCTTTCTTTTCGTCTCGACTCGATTTAAATACTTTGTCTTTCTCGACCTCGTCTCAGGATTTGTCGATCTAAATTGAACTTGTCTTATAATTTTCTTCTTCTATTAGACTTGAGTTCTTCGACTTCATTAATCATCCGTCTTTAGACTTTTTCTTCGATAAATCTTCAGAATAGGCCTTGGACTTTCGTTCTTTTTGCACTCTTGATCTTTTGACTTCATCTTTTCTCGTTTTCTTCAATAAAAGCCCGTGATAGACCATGTTTTCTTCCTTTTGCATATTTTTATCCTGAAACACTATAAAAACACAAACCACGCATAATTCCGACTTTTACGACGTAAAATATACGTTTTGGTCTTGTCATTATTGGAAATAAGTGGTAAAAGGATAAGTGTTTTCACACTTATTAAATCCCCTACACTTGACCATTGCAATGCCCTCATGCAATGCATTAATTTCAAAGCACAATTTACATTTCTCATCATAGATAACCCACCTTGGCCTTTATTAAATACTAAACTTTAAGTAGGTTAAAAAAATAGAAATATGTTCAAAATAAGTAAAGAAATCAAAGACTTACATTGGGGTTTTGGCCGTCATGAATGTTCATCATCCTCAAGTTTCATGTTCCCTAAACCAAGCTTAAAAACGAGATCATTGTTATTATAAGTTAGCAAACTAACATGAATTCATGTGGGCCAATTAGTTACTTAGACTCCCTTATTCCTAGGTGTATCTCTTATATTTTAATTTTGTCTTGAATGATCACGAGGATGCATTGTTTGACTTATTTCGATAGTTATTTAGGCTGAAAATAAAGTGGGACGATTTAATCCATAGTTAGCTAAAGGACAAAATCTTTTAAAACTTCTTCTAGGGACCTCATAAAGTTCATTTCTTGGCATAACTCGCTTCACGATTTGAGACCTTTCTCGGACCGATATTTGGCAGCGACTTCATACTTCAAATCTTGAGAGACGTTCTTGAAATTATTGTCTTCTCTTTATAATAGGAATTTTTTCACTTGAAGTTTTGAGAGATTCTTCAATTTTGGACCACGACTTCTTCATTTTTCTCCAATCTTTATTTTGGACTTTGATATACAACGATCCGCCTCCTTTTAGGACTTGGATCTTGATAGTTGTAGAAATACGTCTTTTAGGAAAAAGAACGTAAATAGGGTAAGCGTGCACGACGATTTAGGAAAACCGTGTGTGAATGACCCTAAAAGTGAGTTCGTTCTCGAGGAGGTATGGTGTTGTGAATTAACTTGTATTTATTTGAGATTAATATTAAGAAGAATGGGGGTGAGAAGAAGAAAAGACGGATACGTGAAAATTAAACTATGACGAAAACGTAAGACCGTAGAAAAAACCACAAAAATTAAAAATTATTAAAACCAAAAACAAAATATCAACAAGGCTAAAAACAAGTCTAAAATAATATAAATAAAGTTAAAAATCCAACAAAGATATTTTATAACCTTTTATTAATTAAATAATTAATTTTAAATGCTAATTAAAGCCCTAAAATCAAATTTAATTAATTCAAATGTCAAAAATATGATTTTATTGAACAATTACTCAACTTATATTATTATAAGACTAAAAAGTAATTTTCTAAAAATTAAAACTATTTTTGGTATTTTTTATGGCTTTTATAAAAAACGTCTATTAATTAAATCCTAGAAAATTAATTAATAAAAGGAAAATTATGAAACTAATTTTTAAAAAAAACTAAATACTATAAGAATCTAAGGAAAAATAAGCTAGGAAAGATAAGTTGAATAAATAAGCTAGAAAATAGGGAAAAAGCTACGGTTTATTTAAAATGAAACAAAACAAAAACGTGATAAATAGATAACAAAACCACTCCCTAGTAGTCAAAGACCCTAGGGCGCAGTGGTAGTGTTGTGTGGTGTGAACGTGGTGACCAGGGTTCGAATCCTGAAACCCCCCCTTTTTATCACTCAGTTGCGCCGCAACGTTTTTTTCTTGCGCCGCAACTAGTGAAACGGGAATACCTTTGGTCAGCAGCTCCTCCAGTTGCGCCGCAACGAGTAGGTCTTGCGGCGCAGCTTGTATAACGATAGCACCTTTGGTCTGTAGCTCCTTCGGTTGCGCCGCAACTAGTAGGTCTTGCGGCGCAATACTATGCAAAACGTGGCCTGGTACTGCTAAGTTACTGATGAACAACCAAGTGCACACTTGTGCACTTGTGATGCCAAGAGGTCTTGGCTTGATGCTTTGTTTGGTGATTATGTTGGAACAATTGGGCACCCTTGTGCTCAATGAAGCACAAGGAGTCAATAACAACAAGGAAACAAACACCTAGCACTCAAATTCAAGAAATCAAATGCACCAAAGATCATAAAAACAAGCAAGATAACACTTATGCAGATTTTTAACACCCTTTTTACCTTTTACCTCTTAAACTAAGCTAAAACTTGTACCAAACTAAGTTACCAACTAGTAAAAATCTAAATCAACCTTAATCACTAACTATAACACCCTTACAATTCATTAATTAAGATCCAACTCCTGCTAAAACGTATTGCCAAACACCCTTTAAACTTTTTGAAAACCAATTTTTCCAAATCAAAACCTTATGAAACCTAACCAAATTGTTATCAAAGCTTCATAACATGTATATAACATAACATAAACACAAATCAAGTAACTTAAACACACTTAATCAATCAATCAAGCAAATCATGTAACAAGCACTTTTTTATGAACTTTTCAAAGAGTAAAAGAGAGTTACCTTAGGACCCCTACATCCAAGGGTCCTAGTGGATGTTGAATCCACCTCCAAACCAACCCGGGTTGGTGCTGAACTAAATCAACAAGCCTTCAACCTGTTTGAACACAAAACAAAGAAAACACAATTCAAGCTTACAATATTCTTTTTTTTTTTTTTCTTTTCTTTTTAAAACTTTACCAAAACTTATCAAACTTCTTAAAAACGTTTCTATTAACACTATAACACCAATTAATCAAAACCTCTTAACATCCAAACCTTTTGAGAAGATTTTACCAAAATCTCTCAAAATCTCAAAACCTTAAACAACTTTGAAAATCAAAGTTGCTTAACCAAATAAAAGTGTGGAACTCAGAATTAAGCTTAACACAACACTCAACTTTTAAAAACAATAAAAAAGGAATTACACTTGAATATTTCAAAAACCAAACTTTTTATTTCTTTAAAAAGGTATTACATGTGCAAGCTTAAAAACTGGAACAAAGGGATCACCACAGCTTGGGTCTCCTTTTATAGAGCCTATAGAACAATCTAGAATAGAAAAAACTAAACCCTAATCATAAGAAAATCCCAAATGTGCCCTTGAATGGTTTTGAGTGCATTTTGTCCTCTCATTTGATCTTGGCCTTTAAATTTTGCTTTGTGAGCAAGCATAGCATCTTGGACGTCCATTTTGCCACGTCATGATGCTTGGGGGCAAAGGAATGATGTGATTGGTGGATTGGGGAATTGGGGTTTTGGTGCACATGTGTGGGATGCAGGTTTTTAGGAGTGGGAAAGGTTTGTGAGTGTGTGAATTACTTGTGTGCAAGTTTAATTGGTTTTTACCCAAGGAAAAGTGAAGGTAAATTCTGGGTGGTAAGAACAATGAATAGTAACAGTTTTAATCCGAAATTGGGGGTGGCATATGTGTTAGGCGCACTTTTTGTTTAAATGTTTCCATTTTGGCAACTTCAGTCCTCCTCTTTTGTTATTTTTGCCATTTAAGGTTTCCAGCCCTAAAACTTGATATCCTTTGTAATTAACTTTCCCACTTTGACAATTTTGGCACCAACTTTTGATAAAAGGTTATCAAGGATGTAATTTGACATTTGGTGATTTTTCAAGGACTAATCTTGGACAATGTTGATCTTCAAAGGTCTTCAATGAGTCTTTCACTTGTTGAGGGACCATTATTGGCAATTTGAAATTGTTGAGGGACTAATCTTGCCATTTCTTCAATCTTGAAGGACCTTTTTGCAATTTTGACAAACTTAAGGGACCAAACTTGTAGTTATTAATATACAAGGGTTTTAAGTGTCATTTCTTCATTCATTGAGGATCAATCTTGTTTGTCTTCAAGTCTTCAAGGGTATTTGATGAAAATTCCATGATTAGGGCCCGGTTCTTTGTACGGTTTCGTTTCTCGTGTTCGTTTTTCCTTGATTCTTGTGATCTTTTGTCTTTTTCACGATATCCATACCTAAAACACACAAGTAAACAAACACAAGCATATATATGGTATTTTATGACATTTTAGTGCATTTAAAGCCCGAAAAGAACGATGAGATCATGTATAAATGCCATCTCATCACTCCCCCATACTAAGCCATTGCCGTGCCCTCACGCAATGCTAGAATAAAGTATCTAAGCATCACCAAAGTTCAATTTTATTAACCTTTATTGAAGAGTGAAAGACTTGCAACATACTACGAGAATGTGTAAAGACATAATGTATGATTTTCATCACCAAAATGTGACTTTTAGGGTCTAAGAATAGAAACAAGTTAATGTCCCTTAGAGTAAATTTCGTCATCCTTGATTGTCATACATTCCATACTAAGTGCAAAAACAAGATCATTGTTGGTACAAGTCACAATGCTAACACTACTCATACGTCCAAATTGTGTAATACTTTTTCTCCCCGCAATCCTAGTTATTATAAAAGGAAATGGGTTACTAGCATTTTTTATCTATTTGTCATGGATCACAAGTGATTCATATTGACTTATTCAAGTAGTTATTAGTCCGAAAGCAAAGTAGCACGATTTGATCAATAGTTAGCCGAAGGACAAAATCTTTTAAAACGGCTTCTCGTGTATCTCCTTAAGTTCATATCTTGGCATAACTCGTTTCACGATTTGAGACCTTTCTCGGACCGATATTTGGCATGTACTTCATACTTCAAATCTTGGGAAGACGTTCTTGAAATAATGGTCTTCTCTTCATATATTTGGAATTTCTTCACTTGACGTTTTTGAGAGATTCTTCATATAGGACCACGACTTCATCATTTTTCTTCAATCTTTACTTTGGATTTTGATATACAACGATCCGCCTCCTTTTCGGACTTGGATATATTTATCCTCATACCTTGTTAGGGTCTTTTTGGATAGACTTTCTCCATTCTTTAGGGGAGTAATAGCTTCTCGTCGTGTGTCTCGATCCTTCATATTGATTTTGGAACAATGATACTTCACATCATCTTTGGATCTTTAGCAAAAATAGAGCTCCTCATGCCTTGTTAGGGCCTTTTTGGATGATCGCCAATCTTCGCGTCCCGTTTCAATAAGTTATGCCTTGGCTATGAACTCTATTCAACCCCGAGCAACTTTTAAACGATCTTGCGCTAGAGGCTAAGTAACCTTTCAAACCGTACGACCTTACTTATTGCAATTATGTTTTATTCCTAATGCATTGATCTTATGGGAAGAAAAAGCCACAATTAAAAACATATGAGTTTTTGAAAGAACACTTTCATGTTCTACGTTTAGCATGATCACTTGTCTAACTCTATCATTTCTCGTTCTTCACTATTTAAAGACCTCTAATTAAAGAGACTCGTGAATACTTAGCCATGCAAGTCAAAATTAAGCCAAATTTGGATTAGCTTTCATTAAGACTATATCAAATCAAAGTTTTGGGTTTTCAAGCCACCTATAGGATCTTGCACTTTCTTGGACTTTTTCAAGTTTTAGAGAATGCATTTTATAGTTCCCTTGATAAGTGACTTTCTAGAATCAATTATAGGAACTTGCGAAAAGTTCTTGTTCTTAACTCGAATGAATTAAGACTTTCGCGTTTTAAAGCTCCCTATATAAAAGTCTAGCAAAACTTGAATTGAGCGGGTTAAGGAATGTAAATGGCTCCAAATGCCCATCAAGTCAAAAATTAACTCTTATTCTATCCATCGGAAAATATACATTCGTGTCTTAAAAACACTTATGAAAACTAAGAAAAATTTTAAAATTTGGCCATTTTTAGCCTTATTAGCAAAACAAAACATTGAAAATTGGAAAACGTGAGGGCGTAGCAAAGCAAGTACCTATTCACCCCCCCATACTAAAAGTAAACATTGTCCTCAATGTTTCGAGTCTAAAGGTGGAGCACCCCCATACTAGAGACGAAGAATCGAATGCTTAGGATCTAGCATGGAAAGGGTGATCAACAATATATCTAAAGCCGTTTATTAATTATGCTAAAAGATAATTGTTAGAACAATAAAGGATATGTCATGGATTCGTGAAAAACTTCTTCAAACGAACGATGGAGGCTCACGTAAACGAACACGAGAGTCTTCAATCGTAGACGATGATGATGATCTAGATAACACAATCACAAACAACCACGAGACAACGAGTTGGAAGGGTACAAGTCCCCTTATTAGTGAATAATAAAGCATAAAGATAAGCATGGGATCTCCCCCACGAGGCACCTCGTTTTTGATTACCGAGTCATGAGCTCGACTCGATCCCCTTAAAATGAACATTTAGGGATATCATGGTGTGGTCAATTTTTGATGGGGCTTACATGATAAACAAGGCCCAAAAACAACCGGTATTAAGGACTAAGTCCTTTGATGATGCAAAATACCGGGGTCGAAGATGGCGTTCTCGTTTTCATGGAAAAAACAAATTAACACCACTTGAACATTTGCCATAAACTCAAAGAGTTTGAAGAAAATAGATGGGAAATAGAAGGGTGAGACAATTGGTAAGACAAACGTTTGAGCTACTCGAGGTAGACTCGCACCAAGCAAATAGATATAGTTTCCATTTATTGCATCGGTGGAAGACCGAGATTTCCCTTTACATGAAATTCCGGGATCGAATATCTCGTCCTCGGTGGATAAGGATGAGGGAACATAAGGGGCTTCCCCCATACTAGAACCACACAAAACATCGTCAAAAGGAGTAGACGAGTTTGTAGTACTCAAATCACGTGGTGATGACGGAGTTAGATTTGTAGAAAAATCAATTAAATCACATTTAAGATCATTTCCTTTTTTATCTTTTAAACTCTCCTTATGAAAACCCTTTTTAATTATGCCGAAAATATTTGGTGTTTCTAAGACGATGTTAGTCACACTAAAAATTCTCACATTTTGAAACCGTTTTGGTTTTGGTGGTGGCAAGTTCTCAAAACGTTTATCGACGAAGAAAACCTCCCCATCGGGGCCAACATATTCATCATCCGAAAGATCTTCCGTAGAAACCGGCAACTTATCAACACTTTTCAAGAATGAAGGTAAAGGATTTTTCGATTCAAGTATTGATGGTTTCTTCTTTGTAGGTTTAGCACTCATAACCTCCACCGGCGGAGGAAATGGTAAATTGTTTTTGGAGACATTCCCTAAAACTCTTGGTGAAAATTCTTTGCAAATGACATTGGTCGAGTCACCATGGTTTAAAGTTGCAATAGAATATACATGAGAAAGATTGGAGTTTTGTGTTGCATTGATGACAAGTTCTTCTTCATTGAAACGAAGGGTGATTTTTCGAGCATGAACATCGATAAGTGCTCTTGATGTATCCAAAAATGAACGACCCAAAATGAGAGGAACTTTTCGATCGATGGGAATGTCTACAACGATAAAGTCAACGGGATAGTAAAACTTTCCGACTTTAACGAAAACGTCCTCGGCTACTCCACATGCCATGATCGTAGAATGATCGGCCATCTCGATGGACATGTTCGAAGGAGTAAGAGCCGGAAGCGAAAGCGATTTGAAAGTCTCGAGAGGCATTAAATTAATACTAGCGCCAAGATCGGCCAAGGCGTAGCATTCCTCCATATCTTGTATAGCACACGGAATCAAAAATTTACCGGGATCACCGACTTTTTGTGGTATGCGGCTTAGAAAAACCGATGAACAACTAGATGATTGTTGTAACTTTTCTTTGTTGTTTAGCATACTTTTGAAGTTTGCGGCGAATCGAGGCATCATGATTAAAGCATCGGCAAAACTTATGTTAAAATGCAAATCACGAAACATTTTCATAAATAGCTCAAATTGATAATTGTTCCTTTCTTGTGCTTTCTCTTTGTTTCGTCTCGAAGGGTAAGGTAAAGGTGGTGTGGGTAAGTCATTAGGCAACGGCCTTGGAATCTCGGGTTCCACAATTGGTATTGGTGTAACCGTAGGTGTGGTTTGAGCGGTACTTCGTGGGATTGTAATGTGCTCCTTTTCGACCATCACTTCGGGTTCTTTCTCGATTTCCTTCTCCGTAGAAGTACTTGTACGAGAGATTGGTTCCTTGAAAGTTTTACCACTTCGTGTAGTAATAACCTTCATTTCTCCCCTCGGGTTGTTAATGGTATCACTAGGAAGACCACCCGAAGAAGAGGGCTTACACATGATAGCTTCAAACATTTTAGCCATACGGTCCTCAAATTTTGATTGCCTAGCATCCGCTTTCAATAACTCTTGCTTAATCTCATGTTGTCCTAATTCCATCTTTTGTTGGTTTTGTTGAAGACGTTGGACATTTCCTTCCATTTTATTTGCATGAGTTTTAAGTTCATTAGCAAGTTCATTTTTAAGCTCGTTTTTCAACTCGGACCTTAAGCTAATCATCTCACGTTGCATATTATCAAATTTAGCATCATTTGCTTTAGCATAATCCAAAAATTCTCCTTGCAAATTTTTCGTGTGAGCATTTTGAAAACCTTGTGTAGTGTTTTGAAAATCACGGTTTTGGTTTTGATTAGAGATTTGTCCATTCCCACTTAGATAATTCCCTTTGTTGTAATTGCGTGTGTTGCCTTGGTAATTACCTTGGTTGTTGTTTCGATAATTGTTAGCATTTTGATTTGGTGGAGCTTGATTTTGGCGGGAACCTTGGCCGTTTTGGTTGTAAGTTCCCGTTGCTACATAAGCACTCGAAGTGTTACCATCCGCGGTAATGCACTCGGATAAATCAAGAGCTCCTCCACACGATAAACAACTCTTAGCAACCGCTTTAACCGAAGCGGAATTGGAAGCTTCTTGAGCCTTCCAATGGGACATTAGATTAGCAAATCTATCAAAAAACCGATTTTCCTCATTAGCTTCATCATGTAAGGCATTAATACCACGAGACGATTGTGACGAAGATGACGAACCCATATTGGCAACACTCGGTGTGTTACGAGGGCTATAAACCTTAGATCGATTCTCAATGATTTGTAAAGCCTCATTTGTCGTCTTGCACAAAAAATTACCACCCGCGGCGGCATTCAAATAATCTCGTTCATGATCATTAAGCCCATTATAAAAGGTATCAATTTGATGCAATTCCGAAAAATCATGATGAGGACATTCATGTAACATCTCCTTAAATCGTTCCCATGCCATAGAAAAACTTTCATTGTTACGTTGCACAAATCGTGAAATCTCATTTTTTAAGTGTGTTGTTTTCGATGGTGGAAAAAATTTGTTCACAAACTTAGAGACGAGATCGGCCCATGTCAAAATCGAATTTGGCGGTTCTTTCTCGAGCCAAATTTTTGCGGGTCCATCCAACGAGTATGGAAACAACATCATCTTAATGGCGTCATGCGGAACATCCTTGAATTTGCTAGTGGCGGTGAGACGGTTGAAATTCCTAATGTGGTAATGCGGGTTGTCTTTCTCATGACCTCGAAATTTGTTTGCTTGTAGCATTGACATTAAACCCGTCTTAATCTCGAAATTCTCCGCAAGGATGGCGGGAATAACAATTGCCTCTCCAAAACCCTCGGTGGGTGCTTGTAGCAACTCCATCATAGTACGATTAGCCATTACGACTTCTTGTTCTATAATAGGTTCAACAATTGGAGGTTCTTCAACAATCAACGATCCTTGATTTGCTTGCTTTTGAAGACGTTTACGAGCTCGTTTAGCTTGGTTACGAGTGATCATAAACTTCACGAAGAATGGGAGGTGAGCAAAGAAGATTCTTTTTGGTCGTTTTGTGGATTTTCAATTTTTTTGTGTTTTTGATGATATTTAATTTTTTTGGATTTTGGTGTATCTTCGTAGACAACAATCTACAAAATCTCTCCTCGAATCAAACTCTTGATTAAAGAAGCCTCAAAGGAATGAAAACGATCACGTGGAGTGAACGTCTTCGAATGACTTTAGAACTTTGGTGAAAACCAAATTGTTCACGAGGGTTTAATCACAAAGAAAACCAAGCAAATATAGTATACGTATTAATACTTTGGGCGGCAAAACCCTCGATTAGCCTTCAATCTCAAAATACTCACAAGCAAGCGGGGAAACGAGGCGGCGCGAAGCACTTAAGAGCCTTTTTCCTTAGGGTATATTTTATAATACCCGCCTTATACCCACCTTATAGTTCGTATCTTTCAAAATCGAGCTTCTCGAAAGTATTTATCTATTTTTGCCTTTTCTTTTTGTTTGAGATTCGAATACAATGATCGAGTGATGAAATCCCGAATCAAGGTTGTGTTTTCACACTTTTGGAGATATTGTATTTTGGTTGTGATACTTAATACAATATATTAATAATATTCACAAAGAAAAACCGAGAAAACCGATAATACGTGTTAAGGGAGTTCCACTTAACACAAATACTATTTATGGATAATATCAAAAACAAAATTTTCCAAATTAAAACACGACACACCTCCCTGGCAGCGGCGCCATTTGATAGTTGTAGAAATACGTCTTTTAGGAAAAAGAACGTAAATAGGGTAAGCGTGCACGACGATTTAGGAAAACCGTGTGTGAATGACCCTAAAAGTGAGTTCGTTCTCGAGGAGGTATGGTGTTGTGAATTAACTTGTATTTATTTGAGATTAATATTAAGAAGAATGGGGGTGAGAAGAAGAAAAGACGGATACGTGAAAATTAAACTATGACGAAAACGTAAGACCGTAGAAAAAACCACAAAAATTAAAAATTATTAAAACCAAAAACAAAATATCAACAAGGCTAAAAACAAGTCTAAAATAATATAAATAAAGTTAAAAATCCAACAAAGATATTTTATAACCTTTTATTAATTAAATAATTAATTTTAAATGCTAATTAAAGCCCTAAAATCAAATTTAATTAATTCAAATGTCAAAAATATGATTTTATTGAACAATTACTCAACTTATATTATTATAAGACTAAAAAGTAATTTTCTAAAAATTAAAACTATTTTTGGTATTTTTTATGGCTTTTATAAAAAAACGTCTATTAATTAAATCCTAGAAAATTAATTAATAAAAGGAAAATTATGAAACTAATTTTTAAAAAAAACTAAATACTATAAGAATCTAAGGAAAAATAAGCTAGGAAAGATAAGTTGAATAAATAAGCTAGAAAATAGGGAAAAAGCTACGGTTTATTTAAAATGAAACAAAACAAAAACGTGATAAATAGATAACAAAACCACTCCCTAGTAGTCAAAGACCCTAGGGCGCAGTGGTAGTGTTGTGTGGTGTGAACGTGGTGACCAGGGTTCGAATCCTGAAACCCCCCCTTTTTATCACTCAGTTGCGCCGCAACGTTTTTTTCTTGCGCCGCAACTAGTGAAACGGGAATACCTTTGGTCAGCAGCTCCTCCAGTTGCGCCGCAACGAGTAGGTCTTGCGGCGCAGCTTGTATAACGATAGCACCTTTGGTCTGTAGCTCCTTCGGTTGCGCCGCAACTAGTAGGTCTTGCGGCGCAATACTATGCAAAACGTGGCCTGGTACTGCTAAGTTACTGATGAACAACCAAGTGCACACTTGTGCACTTGTGATGCCAAGAGGTCTTGGCTTGATGCTTTGTTTGGTGATTATGTTGGAACAATTGGGCACCCTTGTGCTCAATGAAGCACAAGGAGTCAATAACAACAAGGAAACAAACACCTAGCACTCAAATTCAAGAAATCAAATGCACCAAAGATCATAAAAACAAGCAAGATAACACTTATGCAGATTTTTAACACCCTTTTTACCTTTTACCTCTTAAACTAAGCTAAAACTTGTACCAAACTAAGTTACCAACTAGTAAAAATCTAAATCAACCTTAATCACTAACTATAACACCCTTACAATTCATTAATTAAGATCCAACTCCTGCTAAAACGTATTGCCAAACACCCTTTAAACTTTTTGAAAACCAATTTTTCCAAATCAAAACCTTATGAAACCTAACCAAATTGTTATCAAAGCTTCATAACATGTATATAACATAACATAAACACAAATCAAGTAACTTAAACACACTTAATCAATCAATCAAGCAAATCATGTAACAAGCACTTTTTTATGAACTTTTCAAAGAGTAAAAGAGAGTTACCTTAGGACCCCTACATCCAAGGGTCCTAGTGGATGTTGAATCCACCTCCAAACCAACCCGGGTTGGTGCTGAACTAAATCAACAAGCCTTCAACCTGTTTGAACACAAAACAAAGAAAACACAATTCAAGCTTACAATATTCTTTTTTTTTTTTCTTTTCTTTTTAAAACTTTACCAAAACTTATCAAACTTCTTAAAAACGTTTCTATTAACACTATAACACCAATTAATCAAAACCTCTTAACATCCAAACCTTTTGAGAAGATTTTACCAAAATCTCTCAAAATCTCAAAACCTTAAACAACTTTGAAAATCAAAGTTGCTTAACCAAATAAAAGTGTGGAACTCAGAATTAAGCTTAACACAACACTCAACTTTTAAAAACAATAAAAAAGGAATTACACTTGAATATTTCAAAAACCAAACTTTTTATTTCTTTAAAAAGGTATTACATGTGCAAGCTTAAAAACTGGAACAAAGGGATCACCACAGCTTGGGTCTCCTTTTATAGAGCCTATAGAACAATCTAGAATAGAAAAAACTAAACCCTAATCATAAGAAAATCCCAAATGTGCCCTTGAATGGTTTTGAGTGCATTTTGTCCTCTCATTTGATCTTGGCCTTTAAATTTTGCTTTGTGAGCAAGCATAGCATCTTGGACGTCCATTTTGCCACGTCATGATGCTTGGGGGCAAAGGAATGATGTGATTGGTGGATTGGGGAATTGGGGTTTTGGTGCACATGTGTGGGATGCAGGTTTTTAGGAGTGGGAAAGGTTTGTGAGTGTGTGAATTACTTGTGTGCAAGTTTAATTGGTTTTTACCCAAGGAAAAGTGAAGGTAAATTCTGGGTGGTAAGAACAATGAATAGTAACAGTTTTAATCCGAAATTGGGGGTGGCATATGTGTTAGGCGCACTTTTTGTTTAAATGTTTCCATTTTGGCAACTTCAGTCCTCCTCTTTTGTTATTTTTGCCATTTAAGGTTTCCAGCCCTAAAACTTGATATCCTTTGTAATTAACTTTCCCACTTTGACAATTTTGGCACCAACTTTTGATAAAAGGTTATCAAGGATGTAATTTGACATTTGGTGATTTTTCAAGGACTAATCTTGGACAATGTTGATCTTCAAAGGTCTTCAATGAGTCTTTCACTTGTTGAGGGACCATTATTGGCAATTTGAAATTGTTGAGGGACTAATCTTGCCATTTCTTCAATCTTGAAGGACCTTTTTGCAATTTTGACAAACTTAAGGGACCAAACTTGTAGTTATTAATATACAAGGGTTTTAAGTGTCATTTCTTCATTCATTGAGGATCAATCTTGTTTGTCTTCAAGTCTTCAAGGGTATTTGATGAAAATTCCATGATTAGGGCCCGGTTCTTTGTACGGTTTCGTTTCTCGTGTTCGTTTTTCCTTGATTCTTGTGATCTTTTGTCTTTTTCACGATATCCATACCTAAAACACACAAGTAAACAAACACAAGCATATATATGGTATTTTATGACATTTTAGTGCATTTAAAGCCCGAAAAGAACGATGAGATCATGTATAAATGCCATCTCATCAGATCTATTTATCCTCATACCTTGTTAGGGCCTTTTTGGATAGACTTCTCCATGATCTTTAGGGGAGTATTTGCTTTTCGTCGTGTGTCTCGATCCTTCATATTGATTTTTGATAAATGATTCTTCACATCACTTGTTAGGGCCTTTTCGGACTCGCCAATCTTCGCATTCCGCTTCAATAAGTTATGCCTTGTGTAACACCCCTAAATTTATACAACTCAATACAGTGGAAGACTAGTTGGTGTTACGGGATAGCACATTACTCATATCATAGACAACGCATAAAAATCGCTTCGTTTAATAATAAATCATTTCCATTCATAAACATCAAAGTTACATCGGTCCCAAGTCATTATATTTCATACAAAGTTTTACAAAGTATTTGAATGGAAAATATTGTTTAAGTGCGGGCCATGAATTCTTGTTGTCTTCCCGAGAATTACCTTCAAGTACCTGAGATAAAACATGTTAAAATAAAAGGTCAGCGATATCGCCGAGTGAACTCATAGAGTTTAATAAATTCCATCAATATAATATCAGTATAAAAATATTACTGGAAATCGTTTTGTACAAATCTTTGTAATAGGCCATAAAATAGCCAAAGTCATTTTATACAAATCCTTGTCGAAAATCATAATATAGGCATTTGCCTTAAAAATCATCATACGAGCCAATGTCGTAAAAACATCATACAATACGTTTTACAACGTTGTATAGATCAAATAAATATCGTTATATGAATATGGTTATGAAAACCAAAACATGAAGATAATATCAATAGTATGACCCTGTATTGCTAGTCAGGCAATACATCGTAGTTCGGAGCGTCTAGTAGTATTTTGTTAATTTGGATTATTATAAGCCGCATGACATTGTTACATTACTAAACCAACAACGGGTAGCTAACCCGATACTCAATTTGCCCATCTAAAGTAGCGTGTCATCACAAAGGTCACGCTATGGAAATCTTCTCATACATAAATTCGCTTACCAATCAATGTGGCACGACGGGGATCAACCGTCAAGGCGCGAACTGGGGTGATCGTCCCCAAATAGTACTATTAAATGCATAAGCGTCTACCAAATCCCGGTAGTTCACAATTCATGCTAATGGGACTTTTAGTGACATAACCTAACTTTAATAATCCATTTAATTTCATCTATCGGGTGCTTTAAACATTTATCGGGTCATACAATCGGGTCATACAATCATTCGTGTCCAAGTTAATAAACAAACAATCGGGACAAATGGTGTCCTATTTTGTAAAAACTAACATGTTATCTCCCTCGCGGGTTTATAAAACATTTCATAAAAACATTTAAAAGAGTGCGAGGCTATGAACTCACGTTGATGTGGGAAGGCGGGTTATCGGCAATTCGGACGTACGATACGTGCTTCAATCACGGAAACCTAGACAAATAATACTCGTCTTAGACTTATGTCCAATGACTTTATAAAAATAACAATTATGTATACATATGATGATTTTATATATATGATGATCAAGTAGGTTTACATATTCTCGTTTACTCATTTTAGTGTTATATGTCGGTAACTTTTATACTAGTTTACTAGTTTTACCTATTTACACGTTTTAAGTCCAATAAGCTTATTATAAGTTCTTTAACTTGTTTTAATCCATTTTGTACTTATATTATCAGTATATAGACTTTACAAGTTGGGCCTAAATGGGTTAAGCCCAATAAGTTCTTTTTATAAGAGTTTAACTTATTTAGTCCAATTATTAGTCCAATATGTTTGCTTAGCTCGTTAATGTCCGTATGTCCTATAGTTCGGGTTTTATCGGTTTTTACTTGTTATACATGTCTATATTTCAGTATATAAGTTTTATAAAGTTTTCATTAGACGGGTCCAACCATCTAAGTTTTATTTAACAAAAACGTTAATTTTACGGTAATAGCCGAAAAAGTCGTAAAAATCAAGTTTATAGTTTTATAACTTATAAAACTTAACAAGTTACCATTTTTATAAAATGTCCACTTATTTACCATTATACATATTTATATAAATTTATTATATAAGTTAGTGGGTTTTAATTTATATTTTATACTATTAAATTTTGAGTGCTTATATAATAGTATTATACTTTAATTTCCAAAATCTGATTTTTATCTTCACTTTCACCAAAACTGCCATATCTAGAGTTCTATATGGAGATAGAAACTCAAATTTTTATCACATAAACTACATGATTTTTGATACATTTAACTCTTGTATAGCTACTGTTGAATCATCTTCTAAGTATTTTCTAAAAATCGTCCAAAACAGTGAACTCAGATTTGTACCTTAAACTTGTTTTGATCATATCTCACTCATTACAATGATTCCATTGCATGGCCAACTCTCACATGTGTACAAGACATATAGCTTACTGTAAATGGATTCTACTTCCTCATTTTATCAGTTTACCATATGGTTCTTTACTGTTTTTTACAACCATCATTTTAAGCAAGATTTTAACCTTGTTTCTTATAGTTTTTCACCTTTTTAATCATATTCATCAACACCAAATCCCCACATAACATTTTTATCATCATATAATCATCATAAAAATATACAATAGGAAATAAAATACATGATTACATAATCAAAATAACAAGAAGATGAGGAGGGCAATCTTTATACCACCATGATGATGTAGGTTGATCAAAACATGGATTTTGATGGAGAAACTTGTGCATAGTCAAGACCATCTTCAAGACCACCAATCTTCATATACTCCTTGTGGAAAATCAGCCTCAAGACACCATGAAAACTCCTCCTTGGATGTTATAACTTGCACCAATCAATAGGGCTTCAAAAGGACTTCAACATGTGTATGAATAACATGAGATTTTGTGGTTAATTTTGATCAATTGAGGGTGTTCTTGGTGAGGATGGGACAAACTAAGAGAGAGAGTTGAGAGGATTTTGAGGGTGGTTTTGCATGTGTGAATGAAGCAAATGGTATGGGATGAGTAGTTTTGTGGTGTAGTGGTAAGCTTAGCTTTCAAGTTAAGCTTACTAGGACAAGTGTAAGTAATATTGCTTACAACTTGACACCAAGTTGTTGTGGTGTAGCTTTGTAGCCGGTTTTGAGTGGGGGTGGGACAAGTGTCCCACTTGTCTCATCCCCATTTATTTACGGGTACTCCTCGATTCTAGTTTCCTCGATTTGCGTGCCCTCGGGTCGTTTTACGAAAAACATTTTTATAAATTATGAATCAACGTCACAAAACGAATTCAATAAAAATTGTCTCATCAAAAACGGAGTTCAAAAACGTAAATACGTAATCCTAGGGTTTCCGGTTTAGTCGTAAAGGACGTTAAAATAAAATCGTAAGTCCTAGTCTCTTCTCGTAAATTTGTGAGTTTATGAACCAACACAAATTTAATACTCCAAAATAATATTCACGAATAAATTTATTTTCTGAAATGTCGGAATGTCACCAAAGACGGTGTATTTAAACGTAAGCACGTAACGTTGAATCCTCCGGTTTAGACGTAGTCGACGCTACTTCAAGACGTAAATCCAAATTTCTTCCCAAAAATAAGTGAGTTCATATTGTAACATTAAAATAATGTTTTTAAATAATATTCGAGAATAAAATATCAACCATAAATTGACGGATTGTCACAGCATTTACCCCTAAACAGGATCTTTGTCCTCAAAGATCATCTTACCTTACTACTCACTTCTTATAGAGTTAAAGCTATATGGGTATTTCCTCCACATTCGGTCCTTTCTCACAAGTGCAATTCATTATAATACGCGAGTTTCATCAAACATAACTACGGGAATAAGTTCAGGCTAAATGTTGACTTACTTTCTCTATCCATGATGTTCACGGGTTTCTGATGAATGCAACTTTTCGCCGATCTAAGCTTTACTAAGAACAATCAGATTTTCACTTGATAGATATTCCATCAAGTTCGATTTACGAAACATAATTCACGCAGTTCTTGAAGTCCTAGGGTAGATCCAGCTTATATGCCTTTCAATCCCAACTTTTACATCATCTCAATGGTCCCATACAACGGGGACTTATATCTCATGATTTGTCAGATCATGAATTCATTTTTACAAGGTTAAAAATTGTGGCATAATTTCGCTACCCATTTGGCACTTCAAGATCTACATTTCATATTCACATAACCTCTTGCCCACTACCGGCTGTCAATAATCAAATCCTAATTTCAACAATCATTTCAGATCTCGCGGGTCGGGTATTTTGTAAGGTTAGATTCGCCATCATAGGAAACCTTAAACCTAAAAGACATGTCCAACTGACAATGGGTGTATGTCGGATGTCTCCATCTCAACTCTTGCTTATAGATGCTCTAAGATTTAGATCCTAACAAGATTAGATCTCGATCCTAATGCGATAGTTATCAATGATAATCTTTCCAAAGGAAAACGATTATACGGTTTATTACCAAAGGTCAATCATTCAAACATAAAACAAGACATCTAGTGTTTTGTATTGTTACTTTACCTCGTCCTTTCGATTTGGGGTGGTAAACGGTACTCTCATCAAGGTTCGTTCTCAATGACTTCTGAGCAAATCTCTAGAAATTCGATGCGAAGCGAGGATCTTGATAAAGATGTTCGATACAGGCACACTATGTTTACATAACTCTTTTGCATTTATCAGTAACGAGAATGATATTAGCAGATTTGGTCAGTCTGTCGGCGATGACCCAAATCGAATCAAATTCAGATGATGACCTTTGCAATAATTAGACGTTTACTAATGTATGAGGCGATGTCTGCCCTCATAGTTTGTCATTAGTACAACTTCTTTAGACAAAGATACTTTTAGTCAAAAATGACATACATATGATACTTATACTTACAAATTCCATCATAACTATATCTCACAATTCTTCATATTTAGGCAACCATAAACGGCCTTTTTAAAACATTTAGCTCCATCGGCTTCTCAATTTTGATGGTTCACATTAGCCGTGAAACCTTTCATTATTTATATTATCTCTTTTTTTGCAAACATCAGCTATTATTATATTGTTTGGCAATTTATTTTGTACTACCATTACTAAGGAGCACATCCTAATTGGTTCCTTATCCTTTCTATATTATGTGTCAGTATCTACATTCACCTTCCTAGATGGAATGGTTATCATGTCCGTATTTAATTTCAAAAAAAAATTATTTGTTCACATTTTCTCTGTTTTAGTTTCGTCTCAACTATCATTTTTATCCGTTTTACTCAATCCGACGTTTCAAAGCGTCGATAATTATTACAAGTAAATTAATAATAAATATTAAACTTTTATGAAACGTAAACGTAAAAATTTTAAATTTCTTAGTTCGACCAATTATATAAAAATGTTCAAAATGAATTTGAATTTAATTAACAAGATTTTTGTTGATTTGTCGAAAATATTTAATAAGATTCGTAAATGTTCGAAAAACCTTTGTTTATACTTTGGTCAATGTTTTCTTAGTTGAAAAGCAAAAATTTGTCGTTTCAAATTTCAAGTTATGGTTTTAATGGGTTTCCTCATTTCTTCTTAGGTTGTCTAGAAGTATACACAAACATTTACCCCTAAACAGTAGTTTAGTTAAATGGTTTGTGTATAAGGGAATAATCCCTTAAAAATCCTTTGTTAAAAACATTTGTCAAAATACATTTGTACTTTATTTTTAGTATAACTCAAAGTTCTAAATGACTTCTAAATTTTGAAGAGTCAATATATATTCCACTATCTATTAATCACACGATCAAATAATGTAAAGTTTTAAGCTTTTTAATCATATATCAATTATTCAAGGTTCAGGTTTTAATTGTTCGGCCAATTCAGGGCAATCTATAATTAATTTTTGACTCATTCTTATTCTGATAAACAAACATATAGTCCTTAATGATCACGAGCATAAATTTATCAAATTACAGCCTACACACGTGATTTGCCAAATTAATGAATACTACATGTGCATCGGTCAATCCAAACGACATCACGTGAAACTCATAATGTTCATCACAAGTTCTGGATGTGGCGATTGGAATAGATAATCTTTTTCGCGGACGCGAAATTGATGATAACCATGCCGTGAATCAAATCTTTAAAGCATACGCTAGAACCTTGTAAATGATCGAACAAATCCTCCATTTCGAGTTATGGATATCGTTTTCGATTGTCAATTTACTCTGTTCACAGTAATCTATAAATATAAGGAATGATAACACCATAGCTCTTCATGATGACAGGATTGGTATAATAAAATCTTCCTCCGACAACTCTCTCAGTTGTACGGTAATTCCTTAAATTCAGATGGTGCCGACGTACAGTGCACAAGCCACAAGTGCAGCACCGGAAATATAATCAATACCAATTTCAACTTGCTTTAATGGCAAAAGTCTAGGTAATTCATTAACAAATACTTACTAAAGTTTCAAATAACAAAAACATCTTTTAATAAATTTATATTAGGTTCTTTCTAGATTACAATATCTATAACTAGTTCACAATCATTCATGGTAAAATTTCAAGTCTAAATGCAGGATATGGTCATCCATCAAGAGTTATTTAGATCACTTTTGATAATCAACATCTTATCATTTAGGGGAATTCTACTCGAGTTCCCATCAATTAAGACAATGTCGTCATGTCATAATCAATCAATCCATTCTACTGGCACTATCAACTTTCCAGTTTCATTGCCGTCGATAAGATGTGAAATTCTCAAAAGACTAACAATAACTCATAATCCTTCACAAGTTTAAGGATATATGGTGACACAACTACTATTAAAAGAGCAAGGTCAACGCATAATCTACGCGATAGAAATTCAAATCAGATACAGACGAAAACATTTAACGAATATGAATATATCCCATGTTTTCATAATTTGAGTACGCATTCGAAAGCTCCTCGGATCGTTACCCAGGTCATTCAAATGAAATCAAATCAAAAGAAATGATAAGAACGTCGATACATCCAGTCGGGTATCAACACTCGATAATCAAATACTTTTCCTAAGAATCTCACTACGGGAGAATTGGACAAGAAAGAATTGTCAATTGTCAAATAAGACAATTTCCACAGATGAGTAAATTCGACTCAGAAGAATAGGCGTTACAGACACATATGTAGGTGTCCCTAACATTATGTCCTTATTTTTCACTTCTTGCAGATCTCATAAAATTTAATCTTTCACAACCTTTAAAGAGAATGTAGTGTTTATTAATCAGTTTTATGGTGACTACTAATCAGCCTTGCATGGTCCATTCCAAATTGTATGTAGGCGCGCAACTATATACAATTTCAAGATTAACGATGCAATACTCTGTTCGTCAAAATTTTATCATCATGTTTATAATAAAACATTTTCATGCTTAATTCTTAAATAAAAATCAAAAATAAATTTACAATGATTTTCTTTGTTATGAAAAGAATTAGGTTTTCCAAAGTGTTTTACAAACAACTTCATTTCAATAACAATCACTTATAAATCTCACTATGAATAATCCTTATAGTGATGAAAATCAAATTTTCTCAAGAGATACCGTTTTAACTTTATAAAAACAAGGTGTGATCTGCAAAAGAGTGATGAAAGCTTGTTCACCAAGAATTAACTACGATATGATAGGAAATGAGCTTAGCCAAATAATCATGAGGTTCATGATCTCGATGGCACTCTAAAAGAATAATTCACAACGTAACTCAATCAATATGAGTACTTGTTCAATGGTTGCATCACTAATGCAAGCATTAGGAAGAAGCAAGAAAAGATAGATATCATCAATACATGTAGAGTTTAGCAATCAAAGGTAGTCTTTTTCATTAATCACAAACAAGTCAAAATTATACCGTAACACATTACGTGTCACTATGTCATACAATTCTCAGAACTCATCCTACCAACTGATATCTCAGTTAAGTTAGGGATTATTTTTAAAAGATACCACAATGAATACTAATCTACAAGAGTCATTAGGTGTTCCACATGTCCCAGAAGATCCATCGGTCTCAATTCAGAAGAAGATTTCTTCAATTTATTTATTGGACACTGGGCATCCTCGTCAGTGGACAATGGCCTAGGAACAACACTTAACACGAATCAACAATCAATTAAAACCTTATAATCTAATCACAGAACTTAATAAATTCCTCTTATCAATCTCATATTCCATACGAGTTAAATTTTTACTCTATTCAAGTTTCAGTCAACTTATATTCAATGCGATATCCTATCTCATTTTCCAATACTTTTAGCCTTATTTATAAACCTTAAAAGGGCAATAAAAGCTCGATATGAATCAACACTTAATTTCCAATCCTATAGCTTCTTCATTAATAGTTATCAAATGAGTCACTAGTATGAAATGACTCACACATTCAATTAGACTTCTCGGAAAGGTACTAGTGACATGAGGCTTTTGGGTAATGGTTCCAATGACAGCCTAAAGTGCAACATTCATCCTTTCGATTTCAATTTAAGAATTAGATGACAACGAATCAGATGACATCTTTCTAGGTGGTGATGTTTTGTCAAACTCCACTTTATAAGGAAAGATCGTCATGACATCGATATCAGTTTTAATCTCGCCAATTCTTCTTTAATATCACAATCAACTAATATCTACATTTCTACGAATATCAACCATTTGTTGGGATCAGAAATATCCACAACTTGGTTTAGATCTAGGGTAGCTAGAATTCCTACGAGAATAGCTTCGATTAATTTACTAGGGGATTTAGGGTTCCTTATGAGAATCTACGTCGTATAAATACCTCGTATAAAAATCAAAATAATCATCAAACAATCATGTAATAAAATTACATCATATATATATAGTCCAAGTTATATATATATTAAAATAACACTTCTCAGTCTGGCCTTGTCGGTAACTCGGGAATTCTTCGGCACCGTTATAGTCAAAAGATTTTTAGACATTTTGAGAAAAATGTTTATAGTAAAAGATTTTGAAATGTTTTATTCAAAACCTTGGTTTTAAAATCTTTCGTTCTCTATAACGAGAGCTCTGGTACCAAACTGTAACACCCCCAAATTTATACAAATCAATACAGCGGAAGACTAGTTGGTGTTACGGGATATCACATTACTCATATCATAGACAACGCATAAAAATCGCGTCGTTTAACAATAAATCATTTCCATTCATAAACATCAAAGTTACATCGGTCCCAAGTCATTATATTTCATACAAAGTTTTACGAAGTATTTGAATGGAAAATATTGTTTAAGTGCGGGCCATGAATTCTTGTTGTCTTCCCGAGAATTACCTTCAAGTACCTGAGATAAAACATGTTAAAAGAAAAGGTCAGCAATAACGCCGAGTGAATTCATAGAGTTTAATAAATTCCATCAATATAATATCAGTATAAAAATATTACTGAAAATCGTTTTGTACAAATCTTTGTAATAGGCCATAAAATAGCCAAAGTCATTTTATACAAATCCTTGTCGAAAATCATAATATAGGCATTTGCCTTAAAAATCATCATACGAGCCAATGTCGTAAAAATATCATACAATACGTTTTACAACGTTGTATAGATCAAATAAATATCGTTATATGAATATGGTTATGAAAACCAAAACACGAACATAATATCAATAGTATGACCCTGTATTGCTAGTCAGGCAATACATCATAATTCGGAGCGTCTAGTAGTATTTTGTTAATTTGGATTATTATAAGCCGCATGACATTGTTACCTTACTAAACCAACAACGGGTAGCTAACCCGATACTCAATTTGCCCATCTAAAGTAGCGTGTCGTCACAAAGGTCACGCTATGGAAATCTTCTCATACATAAATTCGCTTACCAATCAATGTGGCACGACGGGGATCAACCGTCAAGGCGCGAACTGGGGTGATCGTCCCCAAATAGTACTATTAAATGCATAAGCGTCTACCAAATCCCGGTAGTTCACAATTCATGCTAATGGGACTTTTAGTGACATAACCTAACTTTAATAATCCATTTAATTTCATCT
>JANFOE010002887.1:0-30188 GCA_025667525.1 Glebionis coronaria
AGAGAAACTTTAAAATTGTTCTTCAAATCCTGCTATTATCTTTTGTTGTGCTTCGTTAATCTTTTCTGAAAAATGTGAATAAATCAACAGATTGTTAGTGCAGTAATTGATTCTGATTTTGTCTTGTTGTCCTGGTTCCACGCCAAGTCTTGTTGATCCAAAATAAACACCGGCGAGGGCAGTTACTAAATGATCAATTGTTGGCATTGAATGTTCCAACTCGTCACGCGTAGGGTATTCTCCGTTGCTGATTCCTAATTGTGCTATTGTGATAGATGGTACCAGAAGGTTGAATTCTTTGTCGAAGATTGGATGACTGGAGGTCATTTTGAGATATAACTCCCTCCCTTTTGCAAAGAAATCGTTTTAACCTTTGATTATACTTTGTGCCTTTAGTGGCAATTCTTGTATTTCTCTGAGATTTTCACCGTTGATGTATATCGTGTCTATTAGTCCGTGGACGAAATAGTCGTGAGCATCCATTGGAGATGCCCCTGGTAGAAATATTGCTCTTGGTCCTGCTCGTCGTCTCTTTGGATAAAAGAACATTGTTGTGTGTATTTCGTTGTAATTTATGAGGCTATCCCAAGACCGTTGAAATTTTTCAACTGTTGGTCTTTTCATTTCTTCTTTTTCTTTTGTAGTTAAAATATTTTTGATTTTGTTTGCTGCATTCAACTTTTGCTGTCTGTTCTTGTAAACGCTGATTTAATGAAACAAACCTTTGTGATCTCTATATGTCTTCAGTTGCAACTGTTTTGTATGATTCTCTAAGAGCTTGTTTTGCTGTTTCTTTTGTTGGATAGCTTTTGTGAGAAACGCTTTTCCCACTATGTGTGAGCTAGCAATTGCCCATTCGTGATATATGCCTTTGTATGGTCCATTGAAGATAACGTACCATTTACGTTTTCCATAACTTGTATTTTGGAGGATTTCTTCTACATCATCTTCCATTTGTAGAAATTCATTCTTCTCTATTGAAGGAGAATATGATGCTTGGGTTTTCTTGGTTGGGGTTGATGGTGATGGCTTAGATGGTGTTGTAGATGTTGTTGGTTTTGTTTGTTTTGTTGTTCCAACGGATTCTGATATTGTGTCTGAACCGGGTACTTTCGATAAACATTGTAATGAATTGGATAGTTCTTCTTCTTCTTTTCTGATAATGGCTATTTGTTTTTCTAAGTAGGCTAGTTGTTCTCTTTTTTGTTTTAGTTGATGTCGGATTTGTTTTGTATTGCTTTCCATTCTCGGGTAAGGGTGTCTGCAATGGTGTTGTTATCGCTCTTTATATACTTGAGGTATGGGTGGAATTGGTGTAATTGAAGCTGCCAACGAATAAGTCGACCTCTACAGTAGTCTTCTTGTAATTTGTATCTCCAAAAACCTGTTACGTATTTTGAATCTGTACGTAGTTCAAATCTTGTTTGTAATAAATCAATTTTCCATTTTTTTTAAAGTTCTTAAACACGCAAGTGTTTCTTTTTCGTGAGTACTGTATCTCTGTTTCGTCTGTGAGAACGTTCCGGAGATATATTTGCATAATTTAATTTCGTACTTTTCTGTTTTTAAAACAGAATTGTGTTCATTGCTCAAAAGAGCTAGTTCCGATGTTTGTACTACGGGATTAGTTTGAGGGATTTGATTCCCATCAATATCTAACCCTAATAATTCTTTTCCATTTGGAATGGCTTTTAGACATCCTGCCCAAGTATCGTCTGAAGCGTCTGTTTCAACTATCAGGAAATATTTTGTTTCTGGATTATATAAGTCTGGTAAATATTTTATAGATTTTTTTATCTGTTGTACTAGCTGGGTATCTGATGGAGTCCATTCCCAACGTATTTTTTCTGAAATCTTTCTTTGTAAAAGCTTTCTTTCTTTAGCTAGATTCATTAAAAATCCTTGTTCCGCTATATAATTTAAACATCCAAGAAATCTTTGAATTTGTTTCCTATTTTCTAGTTTATTTGGAAAAAGTTTTAGTTTTTCTTGAGTATTATTTGTTAAAGAGATAGTTCCATCTTTTGTAATTTTTAATCCTAAATATTCTACCTCATTTTGAAGTAATTTTGATTTTTTCTGGGATAGTATTATACCTTTATCTTTTATTCGCTGTAAAACGATTGAAACTGCCTTTATATGTTCTTGTTCATCACCTTTGGTAAAAACGATAATATCGTTGATATATGCTAAACAAATATTTTATAGACCTTGTAGACTGTTATCCATAAATTGTTGATTAATCGATGGTGCTTGTTTTAGACCAAAAGGTAGTACGTTCCATTCATAATGTTTTTGTGGTGGACAAGAAAATGCTGTTAGTGGTTTAGTTGACTCGTCGAGTCTTAGTTGCCAATATCCGGATTTAGCATCAAATGTACTAAAGTGAGTGTTTCCTTTTAATTTTTATAAAATATAATCTTTTCGAGGTAGTTTATAGGAATCTCCTATGGTTGCTTCATTCATTTTTTATAATTTATTACCATTCGTCTTTTTCCTCTTTTAATTTCGTTTTTATTTTCGACATAAAATGCCAGAGCTGAATGTGGACTCGAACTTTCCCTAATTATTCCTTTGGTCAAAAGTTGTTGGCATTCTTCTTTGAATTCTTTAACGTCTTTTATGCTATATGGTATTCTATTAGGTATATTTATTTCTGCTAGTGGCTCTTTTAATTTTATAGACACTAACTGATTATTCATGTTAATATTATCTAGTGGGTTTTCACTACATACTTCTTTAGGGCTTCTTCTATGTGTTCCTTTTTCATTATTAATAGTATTTCTACTTGAAATTTTATATTTTGTGCTAGCATTCGTATGTATTCTGTTCGAGTGACTATAGGTGTCGATATTAATTTATTAGAGTCTATGTGTTTTATTATAACCGACTTATCTGTTTGAGTGAAAGGTTGATATAATTTTAGGAAATTATTTCCAATTATTAAATCTAAACCTGAATCATACATATAAATGGCTGGTATAATGAACTTTATTTTATTAATATAGATGGGGACCATTTTTCCTACATACCATAGCTTGTGCACTGACTTGTCTGCTACGACTATCTTTTGTGGTTTAATTAATTTTTCCCATTTTTTTAATATCTTTCGTTTCCCGAAACATATGGTAGCTCCTGTATCTACATACGTAAATATGTTTTTACCTTCGATTATGACTGTAATAAATGTTGTGTTTGGGTTATCCTTTGTTCTTTTACTCATAATCAGACGATGTGTCACTAGAATAATCGCTAGTATTAGTATAAGTATATATATCAATATCTGAATCTATATCAGAATCTTCAAGAGGTTCATATCCTAAGTCATATGCTATTTTTAGTACTTCTGTTTCTTTCTTTTCTTTTTTTTTTGGGCAAGTATTTGCATAATGACCCTCTTCGTGACATAACCAACATCTACAATTTTTCTTTTTAGATGGACAATATTTTGAATTGTCTTGTTTACTATATTTTTGACGATGTTGCTTTCGATTTCTAAAGTAGTTTGTCTTGAATTCTTTTTATAAAAATTCTTGTATTTTGAACTGTACGTTTTCTTTTTCCATATCTTTCTTGGTTTTTTGTATTTTTTTCTTAGCGCATCCATAATTTACTACTGTGTCAGATTGTTTTTCACAGCAAAGTTTAACTTGTGCTTCTTTTTTAGCTGTTTCTTGTAGGCATTCTTTTCTAATCTAAGCTTTTACTTTCGTGATTCGTGCTCCTAAAGTATCTTCTATTTTACTTCCTTCTTGCAATAATGAAGTATATATATCTTTTAACTTTGTTGATACCGACTCAGGGAGTTTATTAATAAACATGTCTAATGCTAATTTTTGCCTTGCTATGTCTAATTTGTAATATTGATCTGAAAATTCGCATATGAAAGAATCTAGATAGCACATATCACATATTTTAAGATTTATTAATCTCCAATATGTATGTTCTCTAAATGCCTCATTAGAAGTTTCTGCTCCTGGAATTCTTCCTGTGAATTCTTGAACTATGCATGCCACGATATTGTTAAATGTTGTGATAGCGTCATTTGTTGCTATTCTTGATAATTCTAATTCGTTAATAGATTCTATGAATCTGTAAATATTTCCAGATGTTTTATGGATGATAAAATTTAGTAAATCTCTTGGTTGTAATATTCGTAATTCTTCTGTTAATTGTATTTGAACACCTAATTTATTGCTTCAATCTTGAATGGTATTATCTATATCTGATATGCAGTCGATATTTAAAATATCAGTGTCCATTCTAGTTATTGGTATTTGATACAAGGCTTTTGGCCAGGTAAAAAGATTCTTTGTCGTGTGTCTAATCGAATTGATCTGGTTAAACTATGCGACTCAGTCGTTCTTTGGTGGAAACAAATAATTGTGTCGTTGTAGTATATTAAAAGTGCAAAACAATTAAAAGAAAATGACGTTAAAGTAAACCTATCATTTGATACAAGGTTTTTACCTAGTGAGAAAATATCGTTGTTCCAAGTCTCTTCGAATTGACTACTGGTTAACTATGCGACCCAGTCGTTCTTTGGTGAAACAAATAGTTGTGTCGTTGTAGTATATTAAAAGTGAAAAACAATTAAAGTAAAATGACGTTGAAGTAAATCTAAGTCTAAATTAAAGTAAAAGACGAGTATTTAAAAGCGTGACGAGAAGTAAATGGGCACTAAACGTAAATGACGCAAACTTAAATCTATCTAAGACAAACTTAAAACACAACTAAAACTTAAAATAAGGCAAGGCTAAAATAAATCTAAGGCAAGTAATCTTAAAGTGCGACTAAGTAAAAAGGTGGGAAAAGTAAAGTTTGAAATTAAAAATCAAAGACTAAAAAGAACCTAAAAATAGCTCATTCGGAATAATCCTTCGTTCGGAATAATCACTCATCTGGAATGTCACCTTCGTTCGGAATGATTCTTCTGCGCTCGGAATATTACCAAAATCCTTGATCCGGAACAAATTTTCTATTCGGAATATGTCACTTATCCGGAATAAATCCTTCGTTCGGAACTTTTACTGATTCGGAACTTCCTAAATAACAGCCTTGATTCGGAACTTCTTGATTCGGAACCCTTGGTTCGGAACTTTCTGATTCGGAACCTTTGAATGTACCGAATGAAACACCTCTTCCCCTGATCCGGAATACTTCGAATGAACAAGCCTTGATTCGGAACTTTGAATGTTCCGAATGAAGGTGTTGATCCGGAATAGTGAAATCTTCCGAATTAAACTCCCTGGTTCGGAACTTTCTTGGTTCGGAACTTCTACCGGTTCGGAAAAAGTTCCGAATGAACAAGCCTTGATTCGGAACTTTGAATGTTCCGAATGAAGGTGTTGATCCAGAATACTTTGTCTTGATCCGGAACTTTACCTGGGAAAGATCAGTAATAGAACACAGCGAAGAACAAGGGAACACAAAATAGCACGAATCTAGACAAACTTAATCAAAATCAACCAAAAGATTAAATCAAACTAAGCACAAAACATCTACTAATGATAATCAAACAATCCAAAACAATCAAACTAACAAAACTAATCAAAATAATCAAAACCCACTTAAATAAATCAATAAAAATCAAGAACATGAACATGAACATAAACAATAAAGCATGAAGATTAAGATCAAATAAAGAAAGGTAGATAGGAGATTAACACAAAAAAGTAAAGATTGACAAGAAAAACTTACTTGAAATTAAATGTAATTAAGGTGCAAGACAATTAAGGTAAATGACATGTAATTAAATGACAAGGAAAGTAAAATGGAAGAACTAATTGTCACTATTAGCCAACAAAACAAATGAATGAAAATCCTAATCTATTTATAGGGGAGATTAAGGAGTGCTTAGGAAGCTTCCTCCCTCTTTCATCTTTTCCTTAATTGCACACTTAAGTCCTTGATCTTCTTTAATCTTTGTTAATCTTCTTAATCTTTTGACTTTAATGGCTTTGTCTCGGGATTTCTTTAAACTCGTCATTGAATTTTCTTCATAAATAAGACTTGAGTTCTTCGGATTTTAATAAACTTCCGTCTTTTGACTTTTTCTTCGATAAATCTTCAGAATTGGTCTTGGACTTCCGTTCTTTTTGCACTCTTGATCTTTCGACTTCGTCTTTCGTCTTTTTCTTCGATAAAGGCCCGTGAATGCCTGTGTTTTCTCCACTTTTCACCTTTTCGTCCTAAATCACAACAAAAACACAAACCACGCATAATTCCGACATAAATGACATAAAATACACGTTTTGGCTCGGTTTTTATTGTAATTAAGTGGCCTTTTCCTTGTATTTGTCCTCATTTTAACCAGAAAATCAATTTTTCGACATTTTTCAAAATTTTTGATCTATTTTGGCCCATTAGTTTTTCCCTTTGTATAGTTATTTTCTTTCTTTGCTAGTATAAATTTTTAATAAAGTGGTTTTTAATTTTCAAACGTGAATCTTTTGACTCAACCCGAGTTTACTTATCTTAGTTTACTCTAGCTAGTATCCTTAACGTGTTTAAGTCAAGTTTTGCTAGGCTTTTATATAGGGAGCTATAAAACGCGAAAGTCTTAACTCTCACGGGTTAAGAACAAGAACTTTTCGCAAGTTCCTATAATTGATCCCAGAGACTCGTTTATCAAGGGAACTTTAAAATGCGATTTCTAAACTTGAAAAAGTCTAAGAATTTGCAAGATCCTATAGACGACTCGAAAACCCAAAACTTTGATTTAATAGGTTAAGCATCCACGAGTCTCATTCTTTGAGATTTTAAACTGTGGAGAACGAGAGATGATAGAGTCAATTATAAGTTTGGTATTCTTTCGTGAATTTATGTGAGTTAATTATAAGCCTATTCTCCCCTCGCTTGCTAATAAATTTATCTGCAATAAATAAGGTTGTACGATTTGAAAAGTTACTTAGCTTCTAGCCCAAGATCGTTTAAAAGTTGCTCGGTATGGATTAGAGTTCATAGCCAAGGCATAACTTATTGAAGCGGGATGCGAAGATTGGCGAGTCCAAAAAGGCCCTAACAAGGCATGAGGGCTACAATTTTGTTGCTAAAGATCCAAAGTGATGTGAAGAATCATTTATCAAAGATCAATATGAAGGATCGAGACACACGACGAAAAGCAAAAACTTCCCAAAATTCATGGAGAAGTCTATCCGAAAAGACCCTAGAAAGGTATGAGGATAAATAAATCCAAGTCCAAAAAGGAGGCAGATCGTTGTATATCAAAGTCCAAAATAATGATTGGAGAAAAATGAAGAAGTCGTGGTCCAAATATGAAGAATCTCTCAAAACTTCAAGTGAAGAAATTCCTATTATGAAGAGAAGACCATTATTTCATGAACGTCTCTCATGGTTTGAAGTATGAAGTCGCTGCCAAATATCGGTCCGAGAAAGGTCTCAAATCGCGAAGCGAGTTATGCCAAGATATGAACTTTATGAGGTCCCGAGAAGCAGTTTTAAAAGATTTTGTCCTTTAGCTAACTATTGATTAAATCGTTCACTTTATTTTTGGCCTAATAAACTATCAAAATAAGTCAAACAATGCATCTTCGTGATCATTCAAGACAACAATAAAATATAAGAGATACACCTAGGAATAAGGGAGTCTAAGTGAGTAATTGGCCCACATGAGTTCGTGTTAGTTTGCTAACTTATAATAACAATGATCTCGTTTTTAAGCTTGGTTTGGAGAAAGTGAAAACTTGAGAATGATGATTATTCATGACCCTTCTAAAACCCAAGGTATGTTTTTGATTTCTTTACTTTTTATGTTTATAATTTTCTATCTCTTTAATAAAGGCCAACGTGGATTGATTATGATGAAAAATGTAAACATGCTTTGTAACTCATGACACTTCCAAAACACAAGGCCGAAAATAAAGTGACCGATTTAATCAATAGTTAGCTAAAGGACAAAATCTTTTAAAACTGCTTCTCAGGACCTCATAAAGTTCATTTCTTGGCATAACTCGCTTCGCGATTTGAGACCTTTCTCGGACCGATATTTGGCAGCGACTTCATACTTCAAACCTTGAGAGACGTTCATGAAATAATGGGCTTTGCTTCATAATAGGAATTTCTTCACTTGAAGTTTTGAGAGATTCTTCATATTTGGACCACGACTTCTTCATTTTTCTCCAATCATTATTTTGGACTTTGATATACAACGATCCGCCTCCTTTTTGGACTTGGCTTTATTTATCCTCATACCTTGCTAGGGTCTTTTCGGATAGACTTCTCCATGACTTTTGGGGAGTTTTTGCTTTTCGTCGTGTGTCTCGATCCTTCATATTGATCTTTGATAAATGATTCTTCACATCACTTTGGATCTTTAGCAACAAAATTGTAGCCCTCGTGCCTTGTTAGGGCCTTTTTGGACTCGCCAATATTCGCATCCCGCTTCAATAAGTTATGCCTTGGCTATGAACTCTAATCCATACCGAGCAACTTTTAAACGATCTTGGGCTAGAAGCTAAGTAACTTTTCAAATCGTACAACCTTATTTATTGCAGATAAATTTATTAGCAAGCGATGGGAGAATAGGCTTATAATTAACTCACATAAATTCACGAAAGAATACCAAACTTATAATTGACTCTATCATCTCTCGTTCTCCACAGTTTAAAATCTCAAAGAATAAGACTCGTGGATGCTTAGCCTATTAAATCAAAGTTTTGGGTTTTCGAGTCGTCTATAGGATCTTGCAAATTCTTAGACTTTTTCAAGTTTAGAAATCGCATTTTAAAGTTCCCTTGATAAACGACTCTCTAGGATCAATTATAGGAACTTGCGAAAAGTTCTTGTTCTTAACCCGTGAGAGTTAAGACTTTCGCGTTTTATAGCTCCCTATATAAAAGACTAGCAAAACTTGACTTAAACACGTTAAGGATACTAGCTAGAGTAAACTAAGATAAGTAAACTCTGGTTGAGTCAAAAGATTCACGTTTGAAAATTAAAAACCACTTTATTAAAAATTTATTCTAATAAGGAAATAAAATAACTATACAAAGGGAAAAACTAATGGGCCAAAATAGATCAAAATTTTTGAAAAATGTCGAAAAATTGATTTTCCGGTTAAAATGAGGACAATTACAAGGAAAAGGCCACTTAACTTCGATAAAAGTCCCCCCTACACTTAAGATAAACATTGCCCTCAATGTTTAAGCATGTGGGAGTAAACTCCCCTACACTTAGGACATTGTGCACTTTGTTTAAATCTCGCTAAGGAAGAGACAACTAAAGAGATTCCTATTTTAACCTTGAAAAATATAAAGTAGGGAATCGAAAAGAGTTTAGGATAGAACCAGGAAAATGGGAACACGGAATCACGGGTCGTCAAGAATCATCAAGAGTGGATCATTGAGCGCTCGAATCCCTGAATAGATGAAGAGAGGAAATAGCAAACACCAACGGGTCTCCACTAAACTTAGGATAAAGAAAGCTAAAAGATAGATGCATGGGTTGCCTCCCAAGAAGCGCTTGATTTTTGTTAACCGAGTCGTGAGCCTGACTCGACCTTGATCATCATAGGAAGAAGCATGAAACATATCCACCGGGATCAAAGACATAGTTTTCGTCCATCAAATAGCAGAAGCTTAAGGCGAACAAGGCAAGCCAAAGAAGAGTAGGCAAGGTTCCCTTAAGCAAAGATGGAGCATGGTGGTAGCAAGGGTGAAGTGGTGCAAGCAGATTTCCATAAGTTCCAAAGATATTTCCTTTTATTTCATCAGACGGATACTGAGATGGCTGAAGAATATCAATACCGGGGTCGAACACCTTTTCCTTTAAGGGAAAATAGCACTCATGCTCAGCAGAATGTGAAGAAGATCCACGAAGAAGATGCACAACCTCGTCCTCAGAAGGTGGACAAAGAGGTGTTAAATCATATGTGTTGCGGATGTTGGTGTCGACCGGTTTCTTCTCCTTTGATAGAATTTTCTTCAAATCTAAAGTAGGATCAAGACGATAATCTTCAAAATCTAAAGGAGGTGCATCACTCTAATGAGGGAAGTAAGTATTAAGAAAAGTTGAAAAGTCTTCCTCAAATGAGTAATCATCCAAAGTAGGATCAAGTGATGGCGGAGGATCTTCATCATGTGAAGAGTCACTCGAAAGAGTATCGGCCTCATCAAAATCATCGTAAATGGGCATGTCGGGATACTCGGAAGTACAATCATCATAATCATCCGAATCTGAGCTAGAATCATCATCATAAGCATCAAAGATCGGTGGAGAATCATAAATAGGAGAAGGTTCCACATTGAAAAGAGAATCATCCACATCATCTTAAAAAAGTGGATAATCAATGCAAGAGTCGAATAGAGGATTGTTGTAGATGACAAAATCATCGAGCACATTAATCATATTCGTGGATTCTCATCCATAGGATTTGCTTGTAAGCTTCCCCATTTTGAAAACTTGTGCATCATTCCCGACTCTTATGATTAACTCGCCTTTGGCAACATCAACTAGAGCTCGTCCGGTTCTCAAGAATGGCCGACCAAGTATTAAAGGAATACGAGGGTCCATTTCATAATCAACAACCACAAAGTCGACCGGAAAAGTAAAGGTGCCAACTTTGATGAACACATCTTCGGCTATACCAACGGGGTAAGCGAGAGTATGATTTGCAAGCTCAAGAGTCATCTTTGTTGGAGTAAGGTCAGGCAATGATAGTTTTTTCCAAACACTCAAAGGCATAAGATTAATACTGGCCCCGAGATCAGCTAGGGCAGTAAATTCTTCAGTTTTGTTGAAAATGCAAGGCAACACAAAACGATCGGGATCTCCAAGTTTTTCCGGAAGTTCTTTAAGAATAACTGCAGAACAGTTTTCATTTAAGCGTGTGTTGGCGAGCTCAATCAACTTCTCCTTCTTGTTAAGCAATTCCTTGAATGCTTTGACAATTTTCGGCATATGGACAAGTGCTTCAACAAGGCTAATGTTGAAATTCATATGAGAGATCATCTTCACATAGCTCGATACTTGAGAGTCATCCTTGGTTAGCATTTTGGTCTTGCCTATACGAGAAGGATATAGGATGTTGGGTTTGGGTGGTGAAGGTTTAGGTGTAGTAGGTAAAGGTTGAGATGTTGAAGGGTCCTTCCTAGGTACATCGTCATGACGAGGCAGAGACGGTAATGGTGTATTAATACTAGGTGTAGGAGGAGTAGGGATAAATGGTGGTGAAGGAGGTGTAGATGATGGGGGCGGGATAGGTGGTCCTACGATGGTAACTCCACTACGGGTAGTAATAACACTCACATTTGCTCGCGGATTGGTGACGGTGTTTGAAGGTAGAGAACTCGAGGTAAAGGGTTGAGTTGTGGCCAAGAAACTAGCCAACATATTCTTTAAATCATTCGTTTGATTGCTGAAGGAGGATTGGATATTATCTCGAAGCTCGGATCTAATGTCATTCCCTTGCTTGGTGATATATCCCCTTTCAGATTGATAATTTGGCTCTGTAGATTCTTGATTTGCTCACCTTGGGTTCTCATCAAAGCTTCAACATCGGGGTTAATGGGTGGGGCTTGTTGAGCGGGTGGGTGATAAGGATTAGAAGCTCTTGGTGGGATTTGGTTGCTTCTATTGTAGTTGTTGGCGGGGTTTTGGTTTTGAGGAGAAAAACCGGGGGAAAGGTAGTTGTTTGACCGGTAACTCAGCAAATTTCTATCCCTTTGAGGTCGAGCTTGGTAATTTTCCGGTGAATAATTACCATAAGCTGCATACACATTTTCCGGATTTCCTTGAGTAGAAGGATAATCGGTGTATGAGTGTGGACCGCCGCATGTTTCACAAGAAGGTGCAACCGCTTTAACTTGTTGTTGTTGGTTTGTAGCAAGAAGCAAGATATTTTTGTTCATTTCAGTCATCATGCGGGTGAATTCGGTCATGTCGGGGCTTGCTGAAGTAGAAGAAACATTGACTCTCGGGTTGTTCCTTGAAGAAGCAGAGGAATCCCAGTTTTTATGATGAGTAGTCATGTTCTCAATAAGCTCTCTACACTCCTCGGGTCTCCTTTTCATAAATGTGCCACCGACGGCTGCATTAATCGTATCACGATCTCGAAAAGTCAATCCGTTGTAGAAAGTATCAATTAAGGTTACAGGGAGCATGTTGTGGTTTGGACATCGATCGATCAAGACATTATATCTTTTCCAAGCATCAAAGAGAGATTCATCGGGTTCTTGCATGAAACCGCTGATTTGATTGCGAAGGCTCGTGACCATGGATGGTGGAAAGTAGCGCGACAAAAAGCGTTGAGTCATGTCATCCCAAGTATGAATTGAATTCTTTGGAAGACGATCAAGCCATTTCTCGGTGTGGTGTGATAAAGTATGTGGGAAGAGTTGTAGGCGTAGAACATCCAGTGTGGCACCAGGCAACTTCATGCTTTGGGTGATTGTAATGAACTTGTCGAGGTGTTTGTTGGCATCATCATCAGGCATTCCTCTAAAAGGATTTGTTTGCACTTGCTGAATCATGTGGTGCTTCAACGAAAACTCCGGAGCCGTGATTTGCTTCGGCGCAATCGGTCCTCCTCGTCCAAACATGGTAGGTTGACAAAGTTCCTCCATGGTCCGAAGATCGGGTTGTGGATGAACATTGTTGTTATTATTAAGGTGCGGTGGATCATTAACACCTGCCATACTTAAATCTTCTCGAGTCTCGGGCTCTTGATAATTAGAAGATCTAGTACGCATACACCTACAAAGGCAAAAGAAAACAATACCAAACACAAAGAGAATATATATACACAATAAAAATAAAATCTTTTTGGATTTTTGAAATTTTTAATTTTTATGGATTTTTACAATTTTTTAATTTTTATGGTTTTTTTGAATTTTTTTGTGCAAGAAAATAACGCTCACAAGTGAACAGATCCCAAAAAGCAACGCGTCTCTCACAGAAAACCGTTAATCTTTACGAAAAGAGCCGGCAGCGGCGCCATTTGATACAATGATTTTACCTAGTAAGAAAGTTAAGTTCTCGGTATCTTAACGAATTGATTTCCGGTTCAAAGTACGACTCAATTGTTTTAGGTGAAACAAATATTTTTGGTTGTTTTTAAAATAAAAGTGCAAAGACTTTAATGTAAATGGGTGTAAAAGTTAAATCTAACTCTAATTTTAAAATAAATGGCAGGTATTTAAAAACGTGACGAGAATTAAAAGGCTCTAAAAGTAATTAAAGCAAACTTAAATCTATCTAAGGCAAACTTAAAACGCAACTAAAACTTAAAATAAGGCAAGGCTAAAATAAATCTAAGGCAAGTAATCTTAAAGTGCGACTAAGTAAAAAGGTGGGAAAAGTAAAGTTTGAAATTAAAAATCAAAGACTAAAAAGAACCTAAAAATAGCTCATTCGGAATAATCCTTCGTTCGGAATAATCACTCATCCGGAATGTCACCTTCGTTCGGAATGATTCTTCTGCGCTCGGAATATTACCAAAATTCTAACACCCCACCAAATGCTATGCGCAGCGGAACTACAACATTTGGGTGCTAGGCAGTTATCATCGCACACAAGATATATCGAACGACTCCAAAGAGACGTCAAAGTTTGAACTTAAATTAAAAATTGTTAAAAAGTTACATGTCTACGGTTTTCCAACCCCAAATGATACAACAGAGTTTGCGTTTCGGTCCCCATGAATCTCAACCCCAAAAGATACAGTTTTCACAACAACATGACATTAAAGTTAAAAAATGTTCAAGTAATAATGGGAGGATAAACAAGTAGACTCCAAGCCCCACACACAACTTCCATCCAATGCATGCTCCATGCTACACTTCATCGGTTACCTGAAACACATGCTAAATTTGGTCAACAAAAACGTTGAGTGGAATTCATAGGTTTTACAATTCATTTTGAACATATGTGTAATAAAATCATTCACGATCATTCATAGAGTTGTCGATCAAACAATCTATATTCAAGGTTCTGACAATTGTGTTTAAGCTCATGACACTAAACCGTTAACTCAATCACCCGCGTAATAATTACCGGCGTGATTCAGATGAAACCAGTGCCCCTACTAAGGCATCAGTTGCAATTATACCTTATCTCTTATCACAAATTATCCGTCCGCAGGGGGTATCAACGTACTAGCCCTCGTCTCGGATAGGGTAGTCAACCCCATAGTACTATCACTTTGTATAAGCGGCTATTTCTAATCCACGCTAGGATTAAACAATAGTTAATAGTTCATGAAATTAGGGCCTTTTGCAACTAGGTACTCAACACAATTTCAAAGGCAACATTCGGGTCCAACAATCATTCATGACATATGTTCATTTTGAAAACTAGCATGTATTTCCCTCGCGGGTAAAACAATTTAAAACAATAATAAGCGAGGCTATAAATTCACACCTTATATAACAAGTAGTCGACGATTCGAGTGACGGTCACTGACGACGATGAGGATGCCCGGGTAAATCAACACCTATCAAACCAATAACGCGTAATGAGTAATCTCATTTATAAACCTTAAGGTACTGTATATAATACATACATATTAGTCACTTGTGATAATTACAACTCACGCCAAAACAAAACAAACAAGTGTTACTCGTTTTATACCATTTGTCCATGTTATTAACGTTATTCCTTTTCACACGTTTTTCGCCGATACTTACCAAAAGTACGGACTGTTTTACTAGACTTAACCCTTTTTATAAAAATTGAGAAAATTCTCAAAAATACCTTAAGACCTGTAGAAAACACATTTTTAATCCCATTAAAAGTTTTCGCTTTTACGACCCGTTACTCAACACTTTACCAAAACTACGTTTTTCGGACTGAAATTGCATTTTGACCAAGTCGGACTCATTTGACCCATTTAAAATGTTCCATTGACCCATTTGACACCTAAGTCTTATAATAGACTCAAATATGCAGGTTTGAGACCAAAAATCAACCTTTGACCATTTACCAAACTAAACCTATAGTCCCCGGGATTTGACCTAAAACCAAGCATAATTTCGGATTATGATGGTTTTCATCTCCCGGTACACGAATTTCAAAACATCATAACTTTTGACTCGTTAGGAGTCGTAAGCTCTATCTTATACCAAATCGAAGCTAAGAAGACGCTCTACAACTCTATCCTAATCACAAGACCTGTTTACAAAATAATTTTTACGAAAACACTCCAAACTTTCTGCCTAAAATCACCTATCCCAAAATCATTCCAACACTCGTTTCCAAACCCATTTATCGACACTAGGCATCAACCTAAGTACTCCTAATCATACTCAAACACCCTAATCAGTCCTAAACACCCTAATAATCAAAATCATCATAAAACCCAATCACAAAATCAAACATGCAAATGGTTTTACCCATTCACAAACATGTAAAAACAAGATTAAACACATAATCCATCATCAAAACATCAACCACCATGATCCCCCAAACACCCCCTTTGAGCCGTGGGGTTTGGGTGATCAAACCCCATCAACCAAATTGATTTTGGTTGATTTGTTTAGTGTTTTAACATCATCTATACTTGAATTAAACATGCAAATGCCTAATTAACATCAAAATAAACTTTTGAAAAATCTTTTAATTTTTGGAAAAATCATGTTAATGCATGTTGGATTAAACCATGGATTAGCACTTACAAAAGGTTTTTAAGATGTGGTCTTTAATTAGAATTAATCAAAAACCAAGAAATTTGAATGTGGTGGTGGTGGTGGTGTGGTATGGCCGGCGGCCTAAAGAGAGAAAAGGGAGGGTGGTGAAATTTTTTTTGAAGTAAAAATGAGTTGTGTGTGTTCCACTTGTTCTTTTTGTAAAATGGGAGGGACCTTGGGTGCAATTTCACCTTTCTTTTGTCCTTAAGAAAAAACGTCCTCATAAGTTTACGGGATTGACTCACTAGTCATTTTGGAAAATTTTACGGGAGTCGGGGATCATCCCGAACACTCCAAAATATTTTTAGGACACTTTAAATGTACCCGGAAAGCAATAAAACTCACCCGACTCAACTTAACACGAACCGAAAGTAAAATTCTCGAAAAATTATAATATCGCTAAAACGACAATAATCATAGAAATTTGGGCATCCATCGGGATCGTATTCGTCATCATTCTTCTTAAATCGTCAATCGTCAAAATTATAACCTCGAATATTGGTTTCAACCAAAATGATAAAATATATATCAAATAAAATTTATTAAAAATTTCAAAAATAAGCGTAATTTAGGGTAATGTAAGTGACCTCGGTTCTAGAGTATCACATCCACCCCTCCTTAAAGAGAGTGACGTCCCGGCGCTCGCCTCTTCTTATACTCACATTTCGTGCCGCTGGAACAGATGAGGATACCTTTCCTTGAAAAAGTCCTCACGTTCCCAAGTGTATTCCGGTCCACGCCTAGAATTCCATCGAAACTTCACAATGGGAATTCTACTATGCTTCAGCCTCTTGACCTCTCGGTCCATAATTTCCACGGGTTCTTCCACAAAATGCATTTTGTCGTCCAGTTGAATCTCGTCCAAAGGAATCACCAATTCCTTATCCGCCAAACTCTTCTTCAGATTTGATACGTGAAACGTGTCGTGAATAGCACTAAGCTCGCTCGGCGACTCTAACTTATACGCTACTGGTCCCATTCGTTTAATGATCTTAAATGGTCCAATATACCTCGGACTCAACTTTCCTTTCTTCCCAAAACGAATTACACCCTTCCACGGCGAAACCTTAAGCATAACCATATCTCCGACTTCAAATTCCAACGGTTTTCTTCTGTTATCGGCATAACTCTTCTGTCGGCTTCTCGCAGCAAGTAATCGGTTCTTGATTTGCACAATCTTCTCTGTCGTCTCTAAAACTATTTCGGGTCCAGTCAATTGACTTTCTCCTACTTCACTCCAAGACACAGGTGATCTACACTTCCTTCCATACAACGCTTCGAATGGTGCAGCCTTGATGCTCGCATGATAACTATTATTATACGAAAACTCCACTAAAGGCAAGTGGCGTTCCCAACTTCCTCCAAAATCAATCACGCATGCTCGGAGCATGTCTTCCATCGTCTGAATAGTGCGTTCACTCTGGCCATCAGTCTCCGGGTGATAAGCCGTGCTCAAACTCAATTCAGTGCCCATCGCACGTTGAAGCGATTTCCAAAATTCCGAAGTAAACCTACTACCGCGATCCGAAATGATCGATAAAGGTACTCCATGTCTGCAAACGATCTCCTTCACGTACACACTGGCTAGCTTCTCCATACTGTCCGTTTTCTTCATAGGTAAGAAATGAGCAGATTTCGTCAATCTATCCACTATTACCCAAATCATATCGCATCCACTAGGAGTTCTGGGTAAACCCGTCACGAAATCCATAGCGATTTTCTCCCATTTCCATTATGGGATCTCTGGTTGTACCAACAACCCAGACGGCTTCTTATGTTCGGCTTTAACCTTTGCACAAGTCAAACACTTACCAACGTAACGAGCAATATCCGCCTTCATATTCGGCCACCAATAGACTTTCTTCAGGTCATGATAAATTTTATCCGTTCCAGGATGTATCGAGTACTTCGACTTATGAGACTCGTTCATAACCAAATCTCGTACTCCAGGCTTTCCTTCCTCGGATGGACACAACGGTAACCAAATCCGATTCTCGAAATATCTCAGCCCGTCTGACCTAATCACAAAAAGAGGTTTCAACATTCTTCCCAAGTTCTCAGCATCAACATTCTCTTTCATTAAACCCTTCTCTTGAGCCTTCAGTATTGTTTAGGTTAAATCAACACTCTCAGTTATCACTAAAGCTCTGACTCTCAAAGGTTTCTCTCGATCCTTCCTACTAAGTGCATCCGCTACAACATTCGCCTTACCAGGATGGTAGCGAATTTCACAGTCATAGTCACTCAGTAATTCTACCCATCGTCTCTGTCTCATGTTCAACTCCTTTTGATCTAAAATGTGCTGCAAACTCTTGTGGTCAGTGAATACAACACACTTCGTCCCATACAAATAATGTCTCCACAACTTCAACGCAAAAACCACAGCTCCTAATTCCAAATCATGCGTCGTGTAGTTCTCTTCATTCTTCCTCAGTTGTCTCGACGCGTAAGCAATCACCTTCTCACGCTGCATCAACACAGCTCCATAACCCTTACGAGATGCGTCACAATACACTACAAAATCTTCGGTTCCTTCAGGTAATGACAATATCGGCGCAGAACATAACTTGTCCTTGAATGTTTTGAAAGCGAATTCTTCCTCAGTTCCCCATTCATACACTCTATTCTTCTCGGTAAGCTTTGTCAATGGCTTCGCAATCAACGAAAATCCTTTAATGAATCTCCGATAATACCCAGCTAAACCAAGGAATTGTCGAACTTCAGTCGGCGTTGTCGGTGCCGACCATTCCCTGATCGCTTCGACCTTGGCAGGATCCACGCGAACTCCTTTGCTATCAATTACGTGACCAAGGAATTGCACAGACTCTAACCAAAACTCACACTTCGAGAACTTCGCATACAGCTTCTCTCTCTTCAGCAGATCCAATATCTTTCCCAGGTGCTTCTCGTGCTCTTCCTTACTCTTAGAGTAAATAAGAATATCATCGATAAAAACAATGACAAACTTATCTAGATACGGCTTGCATACTCGATTCATAAGGTCCATGAACACAGCAGGCGCGTTTGTCAACCCAAACGGCATCACTCGAAATTCGAAGTGTCCATACCGCGTACGAAAGGCAGTTATAGGAATATCCTCCTCTCTCACACGCAGTTGATGATACCCTGACCTCAAGTCGATCTTTGAGTATACACAGGAACCTTGCAATTGATCAAACAAATCGTCAATCCTCGGCAATGGATACCGATTCTTAACCGTCAGCTTGTTGAGTTCTCTATAGTCAATACACATCCGAAATGGCCCATCTTTCTTCTTTACAAACAACACTGGCGCTCCCCATGGTGATGAGCTCGGTCTAATAAATCCCTTATCCATCAACTCCTTCAGTTGATCCGGTAACTCCTTTAACTCTGATGGTGCTTATCGATAGGGCGCACGCGCAACAGGTGCAGCTCCCGGCATCAAATCGATTTGAAATTCAACTTCACGGGTGGGTGGTAAACCCGGCAACTCGTCTGGAAAAACTTCCGGATATTCGCAGATTACAGGTACCTCTTCTAACTTCGCCTCTAAGTCACCATCACTAGAAACTTGTGCCAAAAACACATCGCATCCATCTTCTACATACTTCATCATTTTCAAACAAGAGATCACCTTCAAACGAGAAGTGCATTCATCTCCCTTCACAATCAAGACTCTATTCCTCAACGGAATCTGAACCAACCTTTCTCCACAGACGATCACGGCACTATGCGCCATCAGCCAATCCATTCCAACGATCACATCAAACGATCCTAGCTCTATGGGAATTAAGTCGATTTCAAAAGCGTAATTTCCTAACTTCAAGGTACACCCTTTCAATATAGAATTTGTACTAACAATTTTCCCATCGGCTAATTCCACGTTATAACAAGTCGTTAACAATACCGGTTTTCTATCGATATGACGACTAAATTTAACATCTACGAAACTCTTGTCGGAACCAGAATCAAACAATATACTAGCATAACAAGCGTCTAGCAAAAACGTACCGGTAACCACGTTAGGACCTTGTGGTTTATCAACCGTCCCTACTTGATACACGGCAGCAGCATTGTTACCTCCTTGCCTGTTCCCAGCCTTCGGGCAATTTCCTTGCTTGTGTCCTCTTTCTCCACATCCATAACAACCCATCACTCTCGTAGCATTCGCCCCAGTAGCTACCCCCTTTGTTCGGCAATCTGACATCCTGTGGCCCGCTTTTCCACACTTGCCGCACGCAGGTGGGCAACTCCCTACATGGTACAAGTTGCATCAACCACAGTGGGGATTCACCTTCGCTCCTCTGGGGTTTGTGACAGCTCTCATCCCATCATTCCTTCGCTGGTTGAACTGTTGATTGCGGTTCTGACCCTGATTGCTACGGTTTCCACCTCGGTTTTGACCTTGGGACTGATTGCTCTGAGCCGCCTCCCACTTCCTCTTGTTTCCTTCAGCAACGAAGTTCTTCTTGTCTTGGAGTTTGACATCCATCAACGCGTGAGCCATTTGGACCGCTTCATCAAACGACCCAGGCTTAGATGAAGTCGTCTCACCCTTGATATTACTGGACAGACCTTTGATGTACTGTTTCATCTTCTTGCTATCATCGGCAAAGGAATCGGGACACAAAAGGCTTAATTTATTAAACCACCTAGTGTAAGCAGTGATATCATTGTTTCTCAAAGTCAGGTGCCTCAACTCATCTTCCAATTGACCCAGCTCCTCTTCAGGACAGAACTTCTTGGTCAAAAGAGCTTTAGTAGCAGTCCATGTTCTTGCATTCGCTACTGCTAACCCAACAGTGGCTACTTGGATGTTCCACCAACTCAATGCGTCATCAAGAAAAGTAGCAGCCGCAAACTTGACCTTGTTCGCCTCTGAACAACCACTAATCTCAAAAGTACTCTCGACCTTTTCTAACCATCTCCTGAGTTCTAGAGCTCCACCAGTTCCACGAAACTACGTGGGACCGCATTTCATAAAACTAGAGTAAGTACACTCTCTTGGGGCTTGCTGTCTCCCCACATTTCTGCCTTGGTCTGGGTTTCTATCTGCTCGATCTGCTTCTAGCGCATTCGCAATGGCTTCCTGAATCATCGTGTTCACACGGGTTGCTATTAGCTTTGGAGGCATGGTGAGTTCTCAAATACACCTCTCTGCAAAGACAGGGAAAAATAGAAAAACAATGTAAGTATATACATCAAGATTAAGATAGATTTCTCTTTCAAGACATAATATAAATACAACGACACATCACTACAGAGTTACTAATATTCATTAATTCACATCACAAAAGAGCAAATTAAAGACATATCACAGATCATGAAAGGTAAACATGGATTGTATTGATAATCAACCAAAATTATGACAAGTATTGCCACTACAACCATTCACCATAAAACTTAAGTCCTCAAGTTTTTCGTCATAATACCATCATACAAAAGTCTAAAATAGTTCTATTACAACGATCAAAGATAAAGTACAATACAAGCAACTAGTCATGTGGTGATCCACACGACCTCTTGTATGGCGGTTCATCATCATCCTCCTCGGGTTCTTCGTCGCTGTCTTCCTCGTCCACTTCATCCATCTTCCTCTTTCCTTTGTCATTCGGCCCACATTCAGTCGCCTTCTTCGTCCCAGACGTAGACCCACACTCAACTACTACATGATTTCCTACAGTGATACAAACACCTCTGGCAGGTGGCTGGATCATGAAGTCATTAGCTTCCATTTCTAAGTCGTCCACAAATCTCCAATCTGGGGGCAAGGATGCTCTCACTCGATGCTCCCAACTTTGCATCCTAGTCAATCTCGCTTGATCTTCCCTAACTCGTTCAAGACTGGCGCTCAAGTTCGCTATCATCGATCTCAGACTATTGATATCACTCTTGTTTGCATTTCCATCAAACTCAATCCTTGAAGTTCTTGCCAATAATCTTTAGTGTGCCCTTTCATTCTTATCAAACCTCTTGATTACCCTGGTCTCAACCACAAACCTCTCATACATCAACCTATCCATCCTCCTCAAACGACCCTCGGGGTCCCAATAGTGTCTTGGTCTCGGAAAATAGACCCTCGCGATATTCTCATGAATAGATTGTGATTTAGATGTATTGCTGGATTCTGCACCACTCCCATCACTTACTCGAATAAACCCTGACACTGTCCTCATGTAGTCCTTACAATTGTCCATCGGGCGACGAACGGGTTGCTGCTCGTATCGGTCGATCGGAGGCACTTCATAACCCTTTGGCGAATTTGGAGATTGAAATAATTCAGGTTCGGTCTAAACCGACAGCATTCTCGGGAATTCCATCATCCACCGGTTCCTCGGGCTCTTCCTCAGAATCCTCACTACCATCGCTACTGATACTGAAGTTGTTCACGTCACTTTTGTCACTGTCATTTCCCGGCTCTACCGCTTCTTCTGGAGCGATCCATCCATTGTCATTATTCGGCGGGTAGGAGGAAACGGTCCCCCTTCGTGTCCTACGACGTAATCGTCTCCATTTCCGTTAGGCGGTACCTCGACCATTCCTGCAATAACAGAGAATTTTGGAGGGTACGTAAGATTACTATGCAATATTTATAAATACATGCATGCAAATGCAATGCAAAGGTGGTACACATGCCCAAAATGCGATAATATGATGCTCATGCATAAGTAATACAAGAATTACAGTATCGGGTACTCCACGTATAATTCCAACGTTTATATATAGTAGTTCCATATCTACGTAATAAATACCCACATATATACTTCAACTCAAAAGTATACATCAATACCATGAATACAAAAATAAACCTTACCGGAGCCATGCAGGATAGTTGTGTGCTTGGACAATTTCTTACGACACCAAAAGTTATAGTTTAGGACTTTTCAAAACGACCTAGTTCTCTATAACTCATGGCTCTGATTACCAATATCTAACACCCCACCAAATGCTATGCGCAGCGGAACTACAACATTTGGGTGCTAGGCAGTTATCATCGCACACAAGATATATCGAACGACTCCAAAGAGACGTCAAAGTTTGAACTTAAATTAAAAATTGTTAAAAAGTTACATGTCTACGGTTTTCCAACCCCAAATGATACAACAGAGTTTGCGTTTCGGTCCCCATGAATCTCAACCCCAAAAGATACAGTTTTCATAACAACATGACATTAAAGTTAAAAAATGTTCAAGTAATAATGGGAGGAAAAACAAGTAGACTCCAAGCCCCACACACAACTTCCATCCAATGCATGCTCCATGCTACACTTCATCGGTTACCTGAAACACATGCTAAATTTGGTCAACAAAAACATTGAGTGGAATTCATAGGTTTTACAATTCATTTTGAACATATGTGTAATAAAATCATTCACGATCATTCATAGACTTGTCGATCAAACAATCTATATTTAAGGTTCTGACAATTGTGTTTAAGCTCATGACACTAAACCGTTAACTCAATCACCCGCGTAATAATTACCGGCGTAATTCAGATGAAACCAGTGCCCCTACTAAGGCATCAGTTGCAATTATACCTTATCTCTTATCACAAATTATCCGTCCGCAGGGGGTATCAACGTACTAGCCCTCGTCTCGGATAGGGTAGTCAACCCCATAGTACTATCACTTTGTATAAGCGGCTATTTCTAATCCCGCTAGGATTAAACAATAGTTAATAGTTCATGAAATTAGGGCCTTTTGCAACTAGGTACTCAACACAATTTCAAAGGCAACATTCGGGTCCAACAATCATTCATGACATATGTTCATTTTGAAAACTAGCATGCATTTCCCTCGCGGGTAAAACAATTTAAAATAATAATAAGCGAGGCTATAAATTCACACCTTATATAACAAGTAGTCGACGATTCGAGTGACGGTCACTGACGACGATGAGGATGCCCGGGTAAATCAACACCTATCAAACCAATAACGCGTAATGAGTAATCTCATTTATAAACCTTAAGGTACTGTATATAATACATACATATTAGTCACTTGTGATAATTACAACTCACGCCAAAACAAAACAAACAAGTGTTACTCGTTTTATACCATTTGTCCATGTTGTTAACGTTATTCCTTTTCACACGTTTTTCGCTGATACTTACCAAAAGTACGGACTGTTTTACTAGACTTAACCCTTTTTATAAAAATTGAGAAAATTCTCAAAAATACCTTAAGACCTGTAGAAAACACATTTTTAATCCCATTAAAAGTTTTCGCTTTTACGACCCGTTACTCAACACTTTACCAAAACTACGTTTTTCGGACTGAAATTGCATTTTGACCAAGTCGGACTCATTTGACCCATTTAAAATGTTCCATTGACCCATTTGACACCTAAGTCTTATAATAGACTCAAATATGCAGGTTTGAGACCAAAAATCAACCTTTGACCATTTACCAAACTAAACCTATAGTCCCCGGGATTTGACCTAAAACCAAGCATAATTTCGGATTATGACGGTTTTCATCTCCCGGTACACGAATTTCAAAACATCATAACTTTTGACTCGTTAGGAGTCGTAAGCTCTATCTTATACCAAATCGAAGCTAAGAAGACGCTCTACAACTCTATCCTAATCACAAGACCTGTTTACAAAATAATTTTTACGAAAACACTCCAAACTTTCTGCCTAAAATCACCTATCCCAAAATCATTCCAACACTCGTTTCCAAACCCATTTATCGACACTAGGCATTAACCTAAGCACTCCTAATCATACTCAAACACCCTAATCAGTCCAAAACACCCTAATAATCAAAATCATCATAAAACCCAATCACAAAATCAAACATGCAAATGGTTTTACCCATTCAAAAACATGTAAAAACAAGATTAAACACATAATCCATCATCAAAACATCAACCGCCATGATCCCCCAAACACCCCCTTTGAGCCGTGGGGTTTGGGTGATCAAAACCCATCAACCAAATTTATTTTGGTTGATTTGTTTAGTGTTTTAACATCATCTATACTTGAATTAAACATGCAAATGCCTAATTAACATCAAAATAAACTTTTGAAAAATCTTTTAATTTTTGGAAAAATCATGTTAATGCATGTTGGATTAAACCATGGATTAGAACTTACAAAAGGTTTTTAAGATGTGGTCTTTAATTAGAATTAATCAAAAACCAAGAAATTTGAATGTGGTGGTGGTGGTGGTGTGGTATGGCCGGCGGCCTAAAGAGAGAAAAGGGAGGGTGGTGAATTTTTTTTTTTGAAGTAAAAATGAGTTGTGTGTGTTCCACTTGTTCTTTTTGTAAAATGGGAGGGACCTTGGGTGCAATTTCACCTTTCTTTTGTCCTTAAGCAAAAACGTCCTCATAAGTTTACGGGATTGACTCACTAGTCATTTTGGAAAATTTTACGGGAGTCGAGGATCATCCCGAACACTCCAAAATATTTTTAGGACACTTTAAATGTACCCGGAAAGCAATAAAACTCACCCGACTCGACTTAACACGAACCGAAAGTAAATTCTCGAAAAATTATAATATCGCTAAAACGACAATAATCATAGAAATTTGGGCATCCATCGGGATCGTATTCGTCATCGTTCTTCTTAAATCGTCAATCGTCAAAATTATAACCTCGAATATTGGTTTCAACCAAAATGATAAACTATATATCAAATAAAATTTATTAAAAATTTCAAAAATAAGCGTAATTTAGGGTAATGTAAGTGACCTCGGTTCTAGGGTATCACAAAAATCCTTGATCCGGAACAAATTTTCTATTCGGAATATGTCACTTATCCGGAATAAATCCTTCGTTCGGAACTTTTACTGATTCGGAACTTCCTAAATAACAGCCTTGATTCGGAACTTCTTGATTCGGAACCCTTGGTTCAGAACTTGCTGATTCGGAACTTTTGAATGTTCCAAATGAAACACCTCTTCCCCTGATCCGGAATACTTACGAATGAACAAGCCTTGATTCGGAACTTTGAATGTTCCGAATGAAGGTGTTGATCCGGAATAGTGAAATCTTCCGAATTAAACTCCCTGGTTCGGAACTTTCTTGGTTCGGAACTTCTACCGGTTCGGAAAAAGTTCTGAATGAACAAGCCTTGATTCGGAACTTTGAATGTTCCGAATGAAGGTGTTGATCCGGAATACTTTGTCTTGATCCGGAACTTTACCTAGGAAAGATCAGTAACATAACACAGCGAAGAACAAGGGAACACAAAATAGCACGAATTTAGACAAACTTAATCAAAATCAACCAAAAGTAAAAATCAAACTAAACACAAAACATCTACTAATGATAATCAAACAATCCAAAACAATCAAACTAACAAAACTAATCAAAATAATCAAAATCCACTTAAATAAATCAATAAAAATCAAGAACATGAACATGAACATAAACAATAAAGCATGAAGATTAAGATCAAATAAAAGAAAGGTAGATAGGAGATTAACATAAAAAAGTAAAGATTGACAAGAAAAACTTACTTGAAATTAAATGTAATTAAGGTGCAAGACAATTAAGGTAAATGACATGTAATTAAATGACAAGGAAAGTAAAATGGAAGAACTAATTGTCACTATTAGCCAGCAAAACAAATGAATGAAAATCCTAATCTATTTATAGGGGAGATTAAGGAGTGCTTAGGAAGCTTCCTCCCTCTTTCATCTTTTCCTTAATTGCACACTTAAGTCCTTGATCTTCTTTAATCTTTGTTAATCTTCTTAATCTTTTGACTTTAATGGCTTTGTCTCGGGATTTCTTTAAACTCGTCTTTGAATTTTCTTCATAAATAAGACTTGAGTTCTTCGGCTTTTAATAAACTTCTGTCTTTTGACCTTTTCTTCGATAAATCTTCAGAATTGGTCTTGGACTTCCGTTCTTTTTGCACTCTTGATCTTTCGACTTTGTCTTTCGTCTTTTTATTCGATAAAAGCCCGTGAATGCCCGTGTTTTCTCCACTTTTCACCTTTTCGTCCTAAATCACAACAAAAACACAAACCACGTATAATTCCGACATAAATGACATAAAATACACGTTTTGGCTCGGTTTTTATTGTAATTAAGTGGTAAAAAGGATGGGTGTTTACACACCTATCAGTATTTTTGGTATGTATTGATGTGGTATTCGTTCCCATTTATTTTTCTTATTTCTGATCATTCCTTGTTGATATAAATATCTTTCGTGTGAGGTTGGTGGTTTGTATTCAAACTGTCTTTGTAGGTCTTCATCTACGTAGGATTTTTTTCTTTTTTGTGCAAAATTATAATTTGTATCAGAACTTTCACCTGGTCCATCAAATGGATTTTCATATGGGTTTTCGTCTGAACTATAATCAAGAGCCACATCTATATCTTCGCTAGATTCGTTAGTTTCGGATGGTATATCTAGTGATGCCATTAATTTAGTAAGAGTTTCAATCTGTTCTTCAAGATTTTCCATTATGTCAATCGTAATGGTGGGACAATTTTTAGAGATGACTTGTTTAATAACACTTCTTTTATTTTAGTAATCGTAATATTTTTATCTAGTTCTTGGGTGTCAACTATATTCGATAGTTGGTCAACTAGACTTGTTATATTTTGATTATGTTCAGAGGTTCTTGTATTTTGAATGACTATATTTTCAAATATATTTGTTAAGACCTCTGTCTTTTTATTCAATAGTGATTGTATATTGCTTAACTCTTCTTGTGTTGATGTAGTTAACTCTGGTAATTGTCTTAATATTAAGAAGCTTAGTATTTCGATAATATTATTGAGAGTTGAATTTAATATGTTTATTTTTTCACCAAGAGTACATTTGGTATCGTCTTTTTCAAGTATACCGATGCCATAGGATGTTCCACTAGGTAAGTTTTGAGGTATTTTGAACAAAGTTTGTTTAAATGGTATAAACGGTTCTGATGATGTGACATTTTTGTCATTTTCAATTTTTATTTCTGATTTTGGGATGGTTTCTAAAATGTAATTCATTTTATAATATATCGTCGTCTTATGGATTTTATATTTTATTGGATTTGTCATAGTTAATTTAAGATTCTTTTCAAAACAACTTTTTACAATAGTCAATGTATGTAATCTTTTCATAAGGCGTACCTTCTCAAAGACTTCTGTTTCATTTTTTAATTCTATTTTAGTCTCATGAATATGAGATTTAGCTTCTCTAATAAGTAAATCATATGCTTTAATCTCTTTCCGAAGATTTTGATGATAGAGACTCATTAAAAAACTAATTCTTTTGTCTTTGAAAGTCGTGTTCTGAGTTTGGTATTACTTAGAGTTAAAATTTTAATTCTATTTTTATGAGTTTGTTGATTGAAAACATTTTCTCCTGTGCGTAATTCTTTTTGAAGGATTGCAATTTGATATTTGTTTCTTAATATAGATGTTTGAAAAAATCTTATTTCTCTTGAAAGATTGCTTGAGTAACTACTCATATCTTTTGGCTTAGAGATCGTATCATTTCTTTCATTTCTCTTATTTCTTCATCGTTGAGTCTAGAATTTGAGGACTCACCTCTTGTTATTAAAATTGGTTTTTCTACCTGTGGTATCCATACTGATGGTATATCAGATGTTGATTTTCTACTTCTTTCGATATATCTATTTTTTGAAAATAGATTTGGAGTTTCTAAGCTAAGTAATGGTTCAAAAAGTTTATCGATACTTATTCTATCGTCCGTTGTAAAAGTAATACTGTGGTGTGAGTTAGTAAGAGCGTAGTTTATATGGTATGTTACTGTAAATGGGTGATTTCCTTTATTCATAAATGTCTGTCTTAGTAACTCATACTTAATAGTAATGCTTTTATTTAAATCTTTATCTTTTAGACTTAATCCCATTTGTATATTTACATCAAATTTTATTTTCCCTTCGGCTAAATTTCCTTTTCCTCTAGCAATAATACTTTCTTCTTTATTAATGATTCTATCGTCTCTTAGTTCTAATTCAATAGGTGTATGACATCCCATGAACGTAGTTTTTAATATTACTTGTATAGTCGATATATGTATATAAGCTATTTTACTTCTATCTTTTTCATTCATTTGTTTCATTCGATCACTTATCTGACGTTTATTAATTATTGAAATAATAATATCTCCTTTTGTTTGTTCTATAGGAACTGGTTCTTCTCCTAAAATTTTACCAAAATAAATTATACTTTTTCATGAAAATATATCCCTAACCTTTCTAGTGTAATCAAAATTATGTTTTTCTGATAGAGTAAAATATGATCTTCTAATAGCTGTTCTATTAATAATAGTATCTGACATAAATCCCGATTCATCTTCATTTTGATAAATAATTGATATATCGTCTTCGCCGACTGTTGGTAATTCTGTCATTTTAAAATGATTAAATAAATAAATAGTTTTAGAATTATACCTTTCTTTGGAAGATATTCTTGAGAGTTCCTTCTTGATCGCTGACGTAGCTCTGATACCACAATTTATTCGTTGTCATCGCTGCTGCTCCCGTTGATCATAATTAAATAATAAGATTGATAATTGAATAATACTTTTGAACTTTGGATTGTTATGAAGAAACATATCGTTGTAGATTATAATATGGAATGTGTTATATTATAATATGAGGTATCTTTTAAATGAAGTGATTGTAGTAGGAAATAGGTTCTTGTTATTATTTGATTGTTGTATAATGTGTAAGATAGAATTCTGCTATTCAAAAGCTAAAGCTTTAACAGAAAGGGATAGAGATTAAACTCAAATATGCTCAAATTATTTCACACTTTATTTCAGGAGGCGAGGCCTCTATTTATAATACATGAGGAGTGCAATGTCATCTATAATTGATGACGCACTAGATGACGCTTTCTACAGTACATGGCCAACTGGCCTTATATTATAATATGAGGTATCTTTTAAATGAAGTGATTGTAGTAGGAAATAGGTTCTTGTTATCATTTGATTGTTGTATAATGGGTAAGATAGAATTCTGCTATTCAAAAGCTAAAGATTTAATAGAAAGGGATAGAGATTAAACTCAAATATGCTCAAATTATTTCACGATATGTTTCTTCATAACAATCCACAGTTCATGCAAAAAGAATAATATTGGATAGAAAAAAAGTGGGGGTGCAACACGAGGACTTCCCAGCGGGTCACCCAAGCCAGTACTACTCTCGCCCAAGCACGCTTAACTGCGGAGTTCTGATACATGGATTGTTATGGGTAAGATAGAATTCTGCTATTTGATTGTTGTATTTAAAATAAACACATTTGATGCTAAATCCGGTTGGCCATGTACTGTAGAAAGCGTCATCCAGTGTGGTGTGATGTAATTTAAAAGCTAATAATAACAAGAACCTATGTATTATAGATTCTATTTAAAAGGTTTGTATTTCCTACTACAATCACTTCATTTAAAAGGTTTCTATCTTACCCATGAGGAGTGCAGTGTGGCCATGTACTGTAGAAAGCGTCATCTAGTGTGGTGTGATGTAATTCAAAAGCTAATTATTTGATTGTTGAATATTCAAAAGCTTTAGCTTTTGAATAGCAGAAGATAGAAACCTTTTGAATACATGGATTGTTATGGGTAAGATAGAATTCTGCT
>JANFOE010002888.1:0-81971 GCA_025667525.1 Glebionis coronaria
TAATCCCAAATATTGACCTTAAACTGGTGTTTGGGATGCCTTATGTTTTTATGCATTTATTCTTATGATGGCCCTTCAAAAAACACAAATAAAAATGTAAATCATGTTTACAATAAGCAATAAACTTGTAAAGTTGCTGATAAACTATACCTGCAAGAGCCACCACTCATATCCTCCGTCGTAACCTCACCCCACTCCACACAAAGCATACACAATCCCTGTAAAAAAGAAAAGATCCAAATGTCTGTTAGAGAACGACTTATAAATCATATGTCAAACATCTTTTGCATAATCTATTATTCTATTAATTACAAAACTATAATTTCATATTATATTTCATATATACATTCAACCATTTTAGGAGAAAACCATCATTGGCTTATCAAGAACCCCACTTTAATAAGTATGAAGCACTTTTTTACACAAAATAATCGGCCCATAATTTCTTCTGGCCACTTCCTTTATCCATGGATGGACCTACAAACTTAATTCCAACGATATATTAGAAAAAGACGTTCACAATTCATCCCATAACAATAAAGTTAGAAATATGTCTCAAAACAAATAAAAAATAGAACATGAACATAAACATAAATAAAATTATAGAAATACTTAAAACATCACAGGATTAATAAAAAGGATCCATATATTAAATCCTAAAATTCAATAGAACAATTGCATTAAGATTTTTAGGAATGATGGTTTCTATGATTCCATATTACAATCAATTAAGAACACAAAAAAATGTGACAGATCAAACAAAGTAATGATTAATAAAACAACTTATTAGGGTTTATATTCAAAATAAGAAATTAAGATACTAAAACTCATAAGTGGAACATATATTTTCGTTTACTTCGAGCCATATTTGTTTATGAAATCCGTTTTTTTATCATCAATACTTTGTTAATTACTTCTTGTTGGTCTTAATTTTAGTTTTCCCAGATCCCTTTTAATTTCATGTAGGTTTGACCAACATATAAAAATCACCTGTGTTTGTATCTTTTGAATAAGGACCCACATCATTAGTAACAATGTGTATTGCAGCAGCAGCAGATCAATCGATAATCAAATATATTATTTGATCAGTATGTGTTCAATATTTTGGTGATGATAAAGTTTTTGGTTAAGAAGGATTTCAGATTAGGGCTTTTGATTTTGAAGGATAATAAGTAATGATCCAATTATTTGTTTTTGAATCTGATGGTGAATGATTTTTATGGATACGGTTCGGAGATCTCGAAATTTGATATAGTGCTGGGTGGGAAAATAAGTCATATATGGAAATAGGATATTGATTTACACGTGGTATTTTTTTTGAATTTTGAAGTTAAGGTAATGTTTCACCATCCTTTCTATATAAGGGTTTCTCTGATCTCTGATACGTATATATATATATATATATATATATATATATATATATATATATATATATATATATATATATATATATATATATATATATATATATATATATATATATATATATATATATATATATTATATATATATATATATATATATATATATATATATATATATATATATATATATATATATATATATATATATATATATATATATATATATATATATATATATATATATATATATATATATATATATATATATATATATATATATATATATATATATATATATATATATATATATAACCACTCAAAGGTGGCCTAGTGGCAAAAAGATTTGTGGCTATCACTCCAAAGTGTGTGAGGTCTCAAGTTCAATTCCCACTAGGTGCAAACAACCTTGAAGTGGCCACGCCAACCTCCTGAAAAGGGAGGGCTTTACATGGTTTGAGTCTGTGTGGCGGTGGGCTCAAACCCCGTGGATTAATCGGCCAATGAGTCGGAAATCACGGTTACCAAAAAAAATAAAAAAAAGGTATATATATATATATATATATATATATATATATATATATATATATATATATATATATATATATATATATATATATATATATATATATATATATATATATATATATATATATATATATGGTAAAATAAAATAAATTTTAAAATAAAATAAATGAGGTGGAACCACATGTGCAATTTTTAACACATAGCAATCATTTTGAATCATAAAAAGTAACTTTTAAACAAACTTTGATCAACATCTAACCTAATCATTCATATGAACTTAAGTCTAATTCTAGTGCATTATACTGCATTTTTAACAAATAACATTTATTTCTAAGCCTAAAAAGTATCTTTAAACAAACTTTGAACAATAATTTAAAAATTAACAAATCTATTACCAGACTGAGAAGGCGGAGATAGTCCAATAAAGGTTCGAACCATCTCGATTGGCTGCTTAACTTTCTGATTCAAGATGATTCAGAGTGTGGAATGCGAGTTTTTTGATCGGATTCACTGTGAGAAGTGTGTGTTTTTTATCGATTTCAGTGCGTTAACTGTGTGTTTATTGAGCGGTTTCAGTGCCTTAAGTGTGTGTTTATTGAGCGGTTTCAGTGCCTTAAGTGTGTGTTTATTGAGCGGTTTTTAACTGCGTGTATTGTGTGTACTATGTGTTTTGATCAGTTATGGGCGCGTTTAATATTTTTTTTCTTTCGAGAATTGCCCTTAAAGTTTGAGAATTTACAAAAAAGACACCATTTTTTTTTATCAAATTAGGTGATTTTGATCCAAGGGTTGAGATTTCACCTCATTTATTTTATTATAAGTTTTGTTTTATAATAACCCCACTCTATATATATATGGGGTAAAATAAAACAAATTTTAAAATAAAATAAATGAGGTGGAACCACATGCTGCCATGTGTCCCCCCCTTTTTTTTTAAAAAAGGTGTACTTTTGTAATTTTAGAAACTTCAGGGGTATTTTTATAATTTTTACCGAAACTATATATACTTTTTTATCTAATTTTTTTATTTGTTCTTCTTCTTCGGTTTATCTCGTAAACTGATAAACCCTAACCACCATAATCAAAACTATCGTCGAGAACCACCGTCACCAACCACCGTAACCAACTACCGTCATCACCATAACTGTAACCACCGTAACTCTAACCACTGGTTATTGATTCATTATGTTTACTGAATCTTCGTTCAGTAGTGGTGCGTCATCATCATCATCATCATCATCTTCTGGTATTTTTTGTAAGTTTTTATCATGGCTTTTTTTAATACTCTGTATATTAGCTGCATTGTAGTTTAGTTACTTTTAAACTCTTTAGTTCGTACCGCACTATATGTATGTTTTACTGAATTACATTTTTAAGGTTGATTATATCAGATATTGATTAGATTAGAGATTGATTAGAATTCAGATTGATCATAATAGAGATTGATATGTTATTGATGCACATAGGCTTGATTTTAAGTCGAGGTTGTTTTACTGCATAATAGGTATGTTTTACTGAATAACAGTTTTTATAGTGATTATATCAGAGATTGATCAGAGATTGATTAGAATTGAAATTGATCATAATTGAGATTTATATGTGATTGCTGCATATAGGCTTGATTTTATAGTCGAGGGTTTTTAATGCATAATAGGTATGTTTTACTGAATTACAGTTTTTAGGCTTTTTATTTCAAACATTTATTAGAATAGATATTGATTAGATTTGAGATTGATCAGATTAGAGATTGATATGTGGTTGATGCACATAGGCTTGATTTTATAGTGGAGGTTGTTTTACTGCATAATAGGTATTTTTTACTGAATTACTGTTTTTAGGCTGATTATATCAGATATTTATTAGAATAGAGATTGATTAAAATTGAGATTGATCAGAATAGAGATTGATATGTGATTTGATGTACATAGGCTTGATTTTATAGTCGAGGTTGTTTTTACTGCATAATATGTATGTTTTACTGAATTACTTTTTTTAGGTTGATTATATCATGAATTTATTAAAATAGAGATTAATTAAAATTGAGATTGATCATAATAGAGATTGATATGTGATTTGATGTTCATAGGATTGATTTTATAGTCAAGGTTGTTTTACTGCATTATAGGTATTGTTTATTGAATTGTGGTTTTAGGTTTTGTTAAAAGTTTTATATTTTACTGAATCCTTCAAAGTTTTTTTTTTATTTTTCAACATTTATGGTTTTTTTTGTTTTTATTTTTTATTTAACTTATATCATTTATCTAGCTTACTTTTTTATTATTTTTTATTTTTGCAGCCGCAGATGATTATGAAACAATTACCGTAAGAGATCATGTAGGTTACTATAAAGTTGGTATAGATGGCACTAGGACTTGGTTTCCTGATGAGTTACCACATGGTCAAGTACCTATAGTAGGATGTCAATTTGTTTCAATTGATCAAGCGTACAATTTCTATGTAGCTTATGGGAAAAAGGGCGGGTTTGATGTTAGGAGAGGTGGAGAGTACAAGGTAGTAGGTTCTGATATTCCGACAACAAAGTATTTACTTTGTAGTAGAGAAGGTTTTCTTCAACCTAAAGATAAAGCTAGTGTTGATAACGTAGATGTTGATTTACCAAAAAATGGTGTAGTTGAAGATGGCAGTGGTAGTGGTGATTTCAAAGGTTTAGAGATATTAAGAAAAAGCAAATTAGGAGGAAGCCTACGTTTAGGTGTGGGTGTTTGGCGTCAATTCTTATTAAGAAAAAAGGAAAAATCTTTGAGGTTATTAGTTTCACAGAGGGTCATAATCACCCTCTTGTAGCTGAAAGAGACATGATTTTTATTAAGAATTCGAGGAATGTGGGTTATACAAAGCAACATTTCCTCTATCAAGTTTCGAATGCAAATTTTGGTCCTGCTATAGGGTTTAGATTGATGAAACAGCTTCACGGTGGTTTGATAATGTTGGTGTAACAGTTGATGACCGCAAGAATGAAAAAAAGAAGATTACTGTTTTTATTCGTGATCAAGATGCTCAGATGGCTGTAGAGAAGTTGATTAGTCAAAAACTTCACTCCCCTGTTTTTTTGTCAAACATTTTAAAGGTGGTTATTTCTTCTATTATCTGAGTTTTTTTTAGTAAATTAATCTTTTTAGATTTCACTACATCATGTTTTATAACTTAAAACATAAACCTTGATGTTTCATTTTTTTACTGAATTAACCATATGTTTTAATGTATTTAGATATTATCAAGTAGTTTTTATAATTAGTTTCTAACTTTTTTTTAGGTCCTGATAATCACTTGGCTGGTCTATTCTGGGCTGATGAAGAAGGTATCAGAAACTTTGCTACGTTCGGTGACATAGTTTCTTTTGATTTGACTTTTCGGTCTAACAAGTATAATTTTTTTTCTTTTTTATCTCCAAAAATTATGTTTTTTAGTTTCATTATGTTTTTTAATTTGTTATTATGTTATTTAAATGTAGGTATCAAATGGTTTTTGTTCCCTTTACTGGTATCAACCATCATAACCGCTGTATTACATTTGCTGCTGCTTTGCTTGCTGATGAGAGTGCGTTAGCTTACATATGGTTGCTTAAAGAATTTAAAGAAGCATTCGGGAAAGCTCCAGAAGTTGTCATCACAGACCAAGATCCGTCAATGAAGATTGCAATAGCTGAAGTTTTTTGCAATACAGTTCACCGCTTTTGTATGTGGCACATGGTGATGAAATTGGGCACGAAGGTATTTTATTTTAACAAATTTTTTCAGACCAAAATCCTGTAAAATATGCACCATAATGTAGTAAATATGCACTATAATGCATTTCTTGTTTACTTATAATTATTTTGTTTTTTTTTTATTATAGATGGGTGCTGAACTATGTAACAGAACAGATTTTAAGAGACGTATTTCTGACATTGTGTGGACAGACCAAATTACGCCTGAGGTTTTTGAAAGAGAATGGAATTGTACGATAAATGAATTTGATCTTAGCGAGAACAAGTGGTTGGCTGACATGTTTGATCTGAGGCAAAGTTGGATACCTGCGTATTTGAGGCATGTTCCTATGGATGGTCTAATGCATACAACTTCAAGATCGGAAAGTGAAAATCATTTCTTTGGAAAATGGACCAACCCACGTCTTACTCTTATTGAATTCTTAAGCCATTATGACACTGCTATCGAATATCAAAGGTATATTGAAAGGAAAAATGATCATGATTCAAGATATAAAACGCCAGCTTTCAAAACAGACCTTCAAATGGAGAAAGAAGCTTGTAAGTTATTTACTAGAACCATTTTCTTCGATGTGCAAGATGAAATGTTTAATTCATACAAGTATTGTATTGCTATGTCTGTTGTGGAAAATGGCAACACTGAAAGATATTCTGTTCGTGATAGCCAGTATCATATCTTTAAGGGTTCAGCTGAGTTTCCTCTTTATCAGGTATGTTCATCTTTACTGCATTCAGTGTATTTGTTTTCTGCAAATGTATTATTTTACTGCATTTCAGTATATATATGATTGCAAAACAGTATATATGACTGCTAATACTTTTTTTTATTATAGGTTGAGTTTTGTAAGTCTGAGATAAAGCTTGAGTGTAGCTGTAACCGTTACGAGTCGTACGGTCTTCTTTATCGTCATGCATTCTATGTTCTCAGAATGAATGATGTAAAGGAGTTTCCACGAAAGTACTTACATAAACGGTGGTTAAAGAATGTAAAGCCTTCAAGTTCTGCTCGTCGCATGGTCAGTGGTGTATCAGATGCAGTGCAGACCGAAGTCACAGAATTGTATCATATTTTTGAATCTACTATTGATCGGTTGGTGCACAAGGTTGATAATTTGCATATTTTCAAAGATAAGATGAAAGAGTTGCTCAAGCAAGCAGAAATTGATGTACCAGTGGTCCCAAAAATGAATAACAAAGCTGCGATTTGTGCATTGCTGGGTGTCAATGAGCCTGAAAATGAGAATGATAAAGTTCTAAATCCAAATCTTAGGAGAGCGAGAGGTCCAGGATGCTTTTCTAGGTTGAAGCCTGTAACTGAAGTCACAGCTGAAGAACTTAGTAAGAGGAGGACTTGTGGTATATGTGGTGAAAAAGCAGGACACATTTAAAGAACTTGCACAGGTTTGTCTGAGAAAGCCAATCTTCAAGCTACTCCGAATCAATACATTTCTCCCAACAATCAAGCTGTTTACCCTAGAAGATCTGGGTTGAGATCAAATACTCCAAAATAAGTACTCTATTTTAATTAATATTTTTCATTTTAATAAATACTTCGGATCAAATTCTTCAAAATAAATTGTAAAAAAAAATAAGAATGAGATACAGGAAGTCTAGAAATAAATGCATAGGTTTAGGTTTTTTCAAAAGTGTTGGGTCAAAAAGTTGATGTGGCAGAAACTCAAAAACGAAGAAAACATGAAGATTTTGTCTAAGCGTTGTCAAGAGCAATTTAGGCGTTGACAAGAACAAATTAAGCGTTGATGGCTCAAGCATTGTCATGTGCAATCCAAGCATTGTCACATGCAGTCCAAGCATTGACAAAACGTAGACAAAGAAGCTTATGGAAGATTCTATTTGGATATATATGCAGGATATATTCTGTATATGTTTATCTAAATAGAAGATTTACTTGTTTATTTGTTATTATCTCTTGTAAACCCTAATCCTTACACTATAAAAGGAACCAAGGGTCTTAGGTTTTATTCGTCAATTCATTCACAATGTAAACCTAAAAGCGTGTGTACACTAGACATGGGATTAAATGTATACACGTCTAGTGGTTGTTTATTATTAATATAATGAGCAACCCAATTGTGTTTTAATTCATGTTATTGTGCCCTAAACACCTTGTTAATGTGTCGTGTTCTAATTCCGCTTTGATTATCTAATCATATGAACATGATGCATTCCTAGTAGCTTCAAAGATCCGGAAACCAAGGTTTCCTTAATTGGTATTAGAGCCTCGTGGCTCGTGATGCTAGGACCAACAAGGTGTTCGTGTATCGTAAAGAAGAAGAAAAATCCGTCTAGGGTTTTTCTGGACGTTTTTGTGTGCGCACCAGTATTCAGAAGGTCATAACTTTTAATTGGACCGTTGGATCATCACGAAATTTCTTGTGTGTGTTCTATACACATATATCTAAACATCTACCAGAGGGATTGTCTAGTTTTATCCCCAAGAAAAAGTTATTAAGCGTCAAAGTCAGCAGTGAGTGAATGCAGTTTTCTGTGAACAGCCATGTTCAAGACACGATCTCTCTTTCGTTAACCATTGGATCTTCCTGATTTTTGAACTGTAGATTCTTGGCACTTGTGTCTTGAATCTCACCAAAGGGATCTTCGATCTGAGGTTTTATGAACGAGATATTATCAGTCAAAGTTGGCTGTAGAGTGATGTCTTTCGGTTTTCTATTTTTCTTATTATGATATTAGGGTTTCTATAAACCCTAGGATCGGATTAATCACAGAAAACAAGAAGAATTATGATGATTAAAAGGAGAGAAAGTATTAGGGTTTCTTCTAAAAACCCTAAGATGAAGCTGTGATCTAAGAGTCGTTTTAGGGTTTTATTTGTAAACCCTAGAATGATAAATCATTATATTCTTCATTGTCGTATATTCACTGATTGCAAAAATGGATGTGGAAGCAAGGACAACAACAATCTCTGGTTATGCGACATCTATGAGTATAAGCGGCTGTGGTTATTCTTCATTGTCGTATATTTTGTGGATCAAGCCGTGATGTCGCATGAAGATTGTATAGGCTGTAATTTTGTTCACATACAGGAATAATGCAGATTTCTATATCATCAGACGTGGAAGCAAAGTTGATTTATGGCAAATATATCATCCCATATGGAAAGCAGATAAAGGTACAATATATTCGGATGAGTTTGTCAAATAAAGAATTTATATGTCCTAAATTTAAGGATGATAAAGACGTGATCATTATGGGAATGAATTGGATGTGATATCAAACAAGCGTGTAAGCTGGCTAATTTTTAGGAGAAACACGCGTTGGGAAAAATTGCATCCAGTTATTTTTGGCAGAACATGTGGTTATTGTTTGCTACATTATAGGATATGTGGTAAAGTTAATAAACGTGTGGTTACTTTTGGGAGTTCCTGATTTATAGGCATGGAATGGTCTACACTCCCTCACGTTTATTTTTGGATGAGCCAAGACGCTGACAAAATTTGGTATTGACGCTGACAGGAAGTATTTTGACGCTGACAAAATAAGTCAACGCTGATAGAGTTGACAGTGTTGTCCGATATATGATTATTCAAACGTTGATAGGTATTGTCCGATATCGGACAATACAACTGATGAAGATCTTGGATAAGAGAGGATATTGGACAACACATGGATTGCTGCTGTTTGAGAAAATTGGTACGTTTTGAGCACACAAAAAGGTGGAATTTACCACGAAGGTACATGGAATCTCCGTTTTAATATAGAATATCATGTTGATATTTATGGCTCAGATATTTTTAAAATGGATTAATGATCTTAATGCGAGTTAGCAACTATTCGTGGGAATTTGATGGATATTTAAACTATGTAATCGGGATAGCCTTGCAAAAGAGTTATATGATGTAACACTTTTACATATGGTATGAAGATGTTATTTCATTCAAATTCGTCATGAAGAGGTGTTAGCTTAAGGGGAAGAATTCTTATGGTAAGTTTGATGGTTGAAGAAGCTTTTCGCGAGTTTGTGTTCTATCATATCTTAAAGTCATGAACTCCCAGTCATTTACTTTTAAGGTAACTTGTTCGTGCTTTACATGGTTGGTGATGAAGGCTTGTCATAACACTTGAAGGAGTTACATTATCATGCTCAGTGTCTCACAAAGGATGAGAATATTGACAAGAGATCGAGGTCTACTTATACTTTGTACCATGAGTATAAGTTCTTTGTCACATGGATAGTACAAGACATGGAACATAGGTTTGGGTTATTCTACTTCTACATCAAGATTACTTTATTTATTTTTCTTCAAGATCATTACATAGAGCTACATTTGGAGAATCTTCAAAGATTGCAACATTGTTTACTTCCCTGTTGATGTGACAAAAAAGGGAAGATACACATGCTAAACTTGAGGGGAAGTAATTTGAAGATCATGTACAACTTACAAGAGATACACATAGAGTTTTGCCGACATCAACTAGGGGAAGATTGTTGGGTCAAAAAGTTGATGTGGTAGAACTCAAAAACGAAGAAAACATGAAGATTTTGTCTAAGCGTTGTCAAGAGCAATTTAGGCGTTGACAAGAACAAATTAAGCGTTGATGGCTCAAGCATTGTCATATGCAATCCAAGCATTGTCACATGCAATCCAAGCATTGACAAAACGTAGACAAAGAAGCTTATGGAAGATTCTATTTGGATATATATGCAGGATATATTCTGTATATGTTTATCTAAATAGAAGATTTACTTGTTTATTTGTTATTATCTCTTGTAAACCCTAATCCTTACACTATAAAAGGAACCAAGGGTCTTAGGTTTTATTCATCAATTCATTCACAATGTAAACCTAAAAGCGTGTGTGCACTAGACGTGGGATTAAATGTATACACGTCTAGTGGTTGTTTATTATTAATATAATGAGCAACCCAATTGTGTTTTAACTCATGTTATTGTGCCCTAAACACCTTGTTAATGTGTCGTGTTCTAATTCCGCTTTGATTATCTAATCATATGAACATGATGCATTCCTAGTAGCTTCAAAGATCCGGAAACCAAGGTTTCCTTAAAAAGTGTAATGTAATGCAGTTACTTTTACATTTTGATGCAGTGACTTTTAATACTTGATGATTTACATTGTGATGTAGTTATTTTACATATAATTTATCTATTATACTACATTTCAGTATAATTTAATGCATTAAAACTAATGTATTATAGATAAATATGATGCAGTAAAAATATACAATATGATATCGTATGATACAGTTATATCTTTTACTGCATTGTGATGCAGTTAACGTCTAGCGCATTTCAGTAGAGTTTTACCAAATCATATAGATAAATTTTTAATAAAATGTTGTATTTTTTGTAATCTATCAAGTAATGCTATAAAATTTCAAATATTAATGCAGCAAAAATAATTACTCATGACAACTTCCACTCCATTCATATGCTATAACTTATTTTTCATCTTATGAATTGCATCTGATGTATTATAGGTAAACTATGATGCAGTAAAATATGCACAGTAATGCATTAAAAATATACATTATGATATCTTATGATACAGTTAAATTTAACTTCTACTGCATTTCAGTAGAATTTTATCAAATGATATAGGAAAACTTTAATAAAATTTCAAATTTTAATACATTAAAACTAATCCCTCATGACAACTGCCACTCAATACATATTCCATAACTTTTTTATATAACTAAAATATGCACAGTAATGCAGTAAAATATACACAGTAATGCAGTAAAAATATTCATTATCATATGGTAATTGGTAAAGAAAAACCTTCATGTTTACAAGTTATTGGAAGAAAAACAATTAGAATTTCAATTCAAAAGATTTAAAACTGAGATCTCTATTTATCAAGTGTCTTCTCGACAGTAGTATTGAATTTCTTCCACAAGGCTTTATCATATCTGACATCATGCTCCTTTATAATCGTTGAAATTTTTGGCTTCTTCCTGAAGTATGCTTGTGCTTCTTTCAACAAACTTTCTTTTTTAACATTAAAGTCCATGAGAAGGATTTTGGCCAAGTACTTGGCACGAAGCATCTTCAATTGTGCTTTCTGAATTGTTCCTTCTTTCTTCAAAGGATGTAAAAAGTTTCCTTTACCAAGATATGTTTCTAAATGCCTCATAACAAATACACCACAATCGACAGTATTGGATTTTATTTTCCAATCAAAATCAATAATGCTAGGCTCAGAAACTAGAATGTCAGCGCATTTTGGATGATGATGTCTCTCAATTTATAAAAGAATCAATCTGTGAAAATTTAAAATAAAATGTATGAGATACAACATTGTAATGCACTATTTAAAAAAAAGTGATGCAGTAAAATTATCAATATTATTAACAAGGTATAGGAATGTAAACAAATAAGTTTGATGTTTTAAAAATAGCACCATAATGTTTTAAGTATTAGACAAAAGTAGACTTACCAGAGCATATGGGAAAGAACCATATCTTGTTGGTATATCATCGATGTCGTCATCTATGTTATCAATTATGTCTATTTCAGCGGTCTTCATATTGAAACAGATTACATAGAAATAGTTTGATGAATCTTCCAATATCTTTATTGCAGGAAAGAATACCTGTATATATTTTTGTTATCATTAATCAACTTCATTCTATAGAACATCACAATTATATCATTTTATTCTCAAAATTAATCTACTTACCAAATGAACATAGTCAAAATTCTTCCGTTTTGCTTCAATTAAAACCAAACGAATATTTTGATCAAAAACTTCCATTCTTTCTTCAATAGTCTTCCCCGAATCAACAGTGTAATTGGACTATTTTTAGTAAATGCAAAACGTTATGTATATCATAATGTAAAACGTTATGTATACAAAAAATTATATAATTGAATTACTTACAAGCATTCCTGTATGACAATATACATTTCCATCGTCTGATAGCTTGTCTCTGTGTTGTTCCTCGGGATTTTGAACAATAGACCATAAGTCTAATATGAGTGAAGCAATTTCTATTTCAGGGTACAGGCTCAAGAAAAAAACACCTTCAACTCCAACTCTTTTATTCATCTTGAAAACAACCTCACTGTACAATATTTCAGACAAGGTAATATATATAATGTTGTGATACCAAACCTACTGAATCAAACCTACGGAATCATCTAGAATCAGGTAAATTAATCAGCGAATCGAGATGGTTTGTATGTTTAGTTTTTTTATTAATGCTCATATGAATGATTTATTTTAGTTATTGGTCAAAGTTTAGATATTGTTCAAATTTTGTTTTAAAATTGATTTTTTATGTTTGATAAACACTGCTATGTGTTAAAAATGCAATATAATGCTCTAGATTTACACTTAAGTTCATATTTAAGATTAAATAAATAACTAACTGGTCTTAAGTTTTAATTAATGGTATGTGTTAAAAATAATCTATAATTCTCTAGAATTAGAATTAAGTTCATATAATGCTATGTGTTAAAAATGCACTATAATGCTCTAGAATTAGATTTAAGTTTCATATTGTAAGTTCATATAAGGCTATGTGTTAAAAATGCAATATAATGTTCTAAAATAAGACTTAAGTTCATATAATTCTATAGGTTAGCTGTTGATCAAAGTTTGTTTAAAAGTGACTTTTTATGCTTAAAAAATAACTACTATGTGATATAATTTAAATATAATTAATGCAGTAAATATATAATATCGATGCTGTGAAAAAAAATATGTTATGTAATAATTAAGAACTTACCCTTCAGGTGTCTTATTACCCCATATGTATTCTGCAATCTTCTTTCCATCTTCTGATAGTGGTTGGCCCAATATGATTTTCCGTTGATAATATGGAGACACTAAAGAAGGAGGCAGCTTTACTTGACGTTTTTCGTTTTCCATATCAACAGGTGGAGCAATACAGCTAATTGGTGATGCCTGCATAATCATTTTTCTTTTTACAAGCTCAGGCTTATCTTTTTCTATCTTATTTCTTTTAGCAATTAACAGATCTCCTTCTTTGTTGCCTTTATCTTCATCATTTGATTTTTCATTCATGCATTGCAACTTTCCGACATTCTTTTTCATTAATTTATCCCTTATATCATCAAAAGTTGTTTTGTTTCCTTTAGTTCGTAGTTGACCAGATAGCGGAATCTCTTTATATTCTTCATGTTGTTCGGAAACAAACAATGGTGTTTTACCTTTAACCTCTCTTGCGTTGTTTTTCGGTAACCGCAATTTCATACTATGTAAACTTTTTATAATTCCCTTTTTCTGAATTTGTAGAGATTTTGGTGGCTCGGCAATTAAGAAACGTTTTGACACACTCTCTTCTGATTCAACTAAGAAAGGTAGTTTCGAAACGAAGTAGTCAAAATACTCTTTGTTCACTTCTTCAATTGAAGGAAAATCGGTCATTAAACTCTTGAAATTTTCCATTCCAATTGTAGGAAAGACAGCTTCTTTGAGATTTTTAGAACCTGTTATTAAAAGAAGAAATTAAACAACAGTTTTTTTGAAAAAAATAGAATAACTTGTTTTACTACAGCATAGTTACTTCTTACTGCATCATAGTTTTTTTTATCTAGTCATGCATTATAGTTAAACAGTGCATTACTAGTTTTAAATCACTATGATGCAGTGAAATTAATAATCAATATAAGAAAGTGTTTGTTTTTCATTTACTTTCATATGCTCCCAGGTTTTCATCTGGTAATTCATCATCTTGCATTCCACCTTCAGTGTCAAGTTCCATCTCTGCTTCTTCACTATCAACTTCCATCTCTTCTTCTTCACTTTCAAAGAATAGCGTTTGCGATTGGTTTTCAAGGAATGAATCGTCATAAATGACAATAGATCTCTCGTTGACATCTTTATCGTACACTTCAGAACATATTTCAGCATTTAAACAATCTGTTTGACAAAAAATCAAATTAAAAAAAAGAAAATAGCTGATTTAATATTTCTTTATAATCTAGTTTGCACTCTTTAGTTAAGGAGTATATCATAGAATATAATTCTATTTAGTTTATAAACATTATGATGCGATGAAATTGTTGCATAAAATGTAGTTATTACATATTACTTAAATATGTAACTAGATTAGAATATACTACAGACATTCAAGTTTTAAAGGTGTTCTAATTATATTACAGACATTCAATATCCGAAACATACGATATAAGATAAAATATTAGTAGAAACCAGAGAAGTGTCATTGTTCATTTACTTTTAGAGGTTTTTCCTGCTTTAGTGGGCGATGCTTCTCCTGCTTTTCCTTTTGTTGTTTTTTTAGGGGCAATAGATGGTTTATTTTTTCCCCCTTTAGCAGGTGATGCTGCTGCTGCTTTATCTTTGGTTGTTGACCTTGTCCGCCTTTCATATTCTGGTGTTGAGTCTGGCGTATGATTCCCTTCATCCGTTGCTACAGGCTCAACATTACCAGATTCATTGGCGTCTATACCTTCATTCATTCCAACTTCCACATTCCCAACAGGCTCAGTAATATTTTTCTCATCGGCGTCGTCACCTTCATTCATCCTTTCTTCTACAGATTCATTCAAACCAACTTCATCCAATACATTATCTCTATCTGCATCAGTCTTATCTTGATGATTCAAAGAATCATCATCGTTATACATTCTCTTTAAGAATGTATTTCTTTTTTGAACAATCTCCTTGAAGTCATCGTCAACTGGGTATTCATTCAATGCTATTTTTAGCTTCTCGTCATGATCTTCAAACATTCGAATAAGCTTTATGAGCTTATGATTCAAGAAAACCTTCATATCTTGTGTGTTTTTGAAAAAAATGTTAGTAAAACATAACTTTGATGCATTAAACTTTTTAACATATTTTAAATTATATATGCTTGTATTATTTTGAGAAATATAATATAATATAAAATTAAATAAAATATATATATATATAAGATATGATCTGTTGAAATTTTAATCTTTATTGCAGTAAGATATGCTATTTTTAGGATTACAAACATTTCAATAAGCTTTATGAGGTTATCATTTTAGAAAACCTTCATATCCTGTTTGTTTTAAAAAAAAAAGATAAATTGTTAGCTAAAGATAACTTTGATGCATTAAACTTTTTCTCTTTTAAAAAAAATATTTTAAAAAATGAGTTTGATGCATTAAACTTTTTAACTTTTATTCAGTAAAAATATGATAATTTATTTTTTGCAAAATAATCTATGTTAACTAAAATCTAACTTTGATTCATTAAAATTTCCAAACTAATGCATCAAGATATGGAACTTATATTTTACTTAATAATACAGAAGAGACTTGATGATTACCTGACTAGTTTTTTCTTTGAACTGTTGTAGATTCTCTTCTCGGCTAGTACTTCCACCCTCTGTTAACACAATGATCAAACCTAATATTAGAAATCATCATATGATTCCATATATATCTATATTTTTTTAATATAAGATTATAACTTACCTAGTAGATTATTTTGTTCTTTCCTTTTCTTCAATTTGATCTTTGGTGGTTCAATATATTCAAATTCTTTGAATATAGGAAGTTTACCAAAGCCTCCACTCTCTATTTCTTGTGCTTCTCTTTTTTTAGCAAGTCTGTACTCCAACCTTTGAATACAGGTGATGTTCTTTCCACTTTTAGATCAGGCGAATCTGTTGAACTGCAGTATATAAGCTAAAAAAGAAAAAAAATATATATTAGCATTATATTTCAAAATTTATTGCATCATATTTAAGAAATAATACATTATTAGTTAATGCTGTAAAAAAACATAACGCCAATACTACTGTGGAAGCAGCAAAGGTTTTTCCTGGTGGCCAATCCTGGATCTCTGATCGAATACAGTCAAAAATATACTCGCACCAATCAAATTGTTGAAATTCTTCCATTCGTTTTACCGATGGTATGAATCTTTGATTTGCAGTGCCATCTTTGTTCCCTTCAGCTAGACAAGAGAAGAAAATAACCAAAAAGCCAACTTGGAAAAACCAATATGTTTCGGTCAAGCTAGAAACATGATCTTCAAGCTTTGAAATATTTATCCTGTCTGCATCATCTCCTGCAAAGGGTGTTGTTGCTCTCCAATCTGTAGTTGTCTTATCTTCAGACGTTGTGCTAGGTAGAGTGATAACTTTCTTTTCACCCATCGGAACACCCAAAATGTCATAAATTAATTTCTTGGTTACTTTAATTCTTCTTTCATCCTTCATCTTTATAGTGTCTGTTTCAAGATCATAGTTTTCTACAATCCAATATGTCATCATGGTTGGAACCGACATATACTCAAAATTATTGATGAAATGTCCCAAACCCATTTCTTCTATAACCTTAAGCTGTCTTGTTGTGCATGCTTTTAACAAAAGATTCAAACGATGCACTGACATTCTTGGAACAATATTGGGAAATAATGCTTTGCCTTTTTAGAAACTTTTTTATCAGCAACTTCTTTTTCATCTACATTCTCTACCACTTTCTTCGAGTTAATCCTCCGAATTCTCATCATCTTACCTTTTTCAGCTACCTTCTCTACAACTTCCTTCCCTATCACAGCAGTTGGAGCATCTGTCTTTGATGTCTCTACATTTTCTGATTGAAATTGTTCAGCATCGTCAAGTACCTCAGTTGAAACTGTAATATTGACTGCTTTGCCTTTTTTAGCAATTTCTTTTTCAGCAACTTCTTTTTCAGCTACCTTCTCTACCACTTTCTTCGCATTAATCCTCCGATTTCTCATCATCTTACCTTTTTCAGCTACCTTCTCTACCACTACCTTCTCTACCATAGCAGTTGGAGCATATGTATTTGATGTATAAACATTGTCTGATTGAATTTGTCCAACATCGTCAAGTACCTCAGTTGAATCTGGAATATCAACTGCTGCAACCTTTTTCTTTTTTTTGTTTTGACTTCTTCCTTCATCAGATGGGATGTCATCAGCTGCTGCTCTTTTACCAGCAACTTTGTTTTTAACACATATTTTTTTTCGTTTGGAAGATCTTCATTTGTATTAAATCCCTCTGGTTTTGAGAGTCTTTCATTGCTTTTACCTGTAAATAATTAACAATGTTATCCAACTTTTAAGAATTTAATGAATAATTACACATCCATTTCATATATTGATATAGTAAAATATTAACACATCGCAGTGATTTTCGAACATTAAAAGTCACATTTAATCAAATATTGGACAACAGCCAACCTTAATAATGCATACAAACGTAACTCGGAATATAGAGCATTAGAGTTCAAATTTTAACACATGACACTGATTTTCAAGCATATAAACAATCATTTAATCAAAATTTGAACAATATTTAACATAATACATTCATATACAACATTAGAGTACAAATTTTAACACATCGCAGTGATTTTCAAGCATGAAATCTCACATTTAATCATAATTTAGACAACGGCTAAATAAAATCATTCATATGAATCTAACTCGGATTTTAGAGCATTATGGTACAATTTTTAACACATTACAGTGTTTTTCAAGAATGATAAATCACACTTAATCATACTTTAGGCAACGGCTAAAATAAATCATTCGTATGAACCTATATCACATTCTAGAGCATTAGAGTACCATTTTTATCGCATCAAACTAATTTTCAAGCAAATAAACAATCATTTTATCAATATTTATGAACAATTTGTAACCTAATTCATTCATATGTACCTAACTCGGATTTTAGAACATTATAGTACAAATTTTAACACATCGTAGTGATTTTCAAGCATGAAAACCCACATTTAATCATACTTTAGACAACAGCTAACCTAAATCATTCATATCAACATAAATTGGATTTTAGAGCATTAGAGTACAAATTTTAACACATCGCAGTGATTTTCAAGTATGATATCTCAAATTTAATCATAATTTAAACAATGGCTAAATAAAATCATTCATATGAATCTAACTCGGATTTTAGAGCATTAGGGTACAATTTTTAACACATTATAGTGTTGTTCAAGAATGATAAATCACACTTAATCATACTTTAGGCAACGGCTAAAATAAATCATTCATATGAACCTAAATCACATTCTAGAGCATTAGAGTACCATTTTTATCACATAGAACTGATTTTCAAGCATATAAACAATCATTTAATCAATATTTATGAACAATTTATAACCTAATTCATTCATATGTACCTAACTCGGATTTTAGAACATTATAGTATAAATTTTAACACATCGTAGTGATTTTCAAGCATGAAAACTCACATTTAATCATAATTTAGACAACAGCTAACCTAAATCATTCATATCAACATAACTTGGATTTTAGAGCATTAGAGTACAAATTTTAACACATCACAATGATTTTCAAGTATGAAATCTTACATTTAATCATACTTTAGACAACGGCTAACTAAAATCATTCATATGAATCTAACTAGCATTTTAGAGCATTAGAGTTCAAATTTTAACACATTATAGTGTTTTTCAAGCTTGATAACTCACATTTAATCATACTTTAGAAAATGGCTAACATAAACCATTCAAATGAACCTAAATCACATTCTAGAGCATTAGAGTATAATTTTAATCACATCAAACTGATTTTCAAGCATATAAACAATCATTTATACAAAATATTTATAATATGTAACCTAATTCATTCATATGAATCTAACTAGAATTTAGAGCATTAGAGTTCAAATTTTAACACATTATAGTGTTTTTCAAGCATGATAACTCACATTTAATCATACTTTAGACAATGGCTAACATAAACCATTCATATGAACCTAAATCACATTCTAGAGCATTAGAGTATAAATTTAATCACATCAAACTGATTTTCAAGCATATAAACAATCATTTATACAAAATATTTACAATATGTAACCTAATTCATTAATATCAACCTAACTGGGATTTTAGAGCATTACAATACAAATTTTAACAAATTACAGTTATTTTTAAGCATGAAAACTCAAATTTAACACATCGCATTGAAATAAAGATGTAGAATAAATCACTTACTGGTTGATATAGTTATAGATTTTTCCGGCGACTTTTTTTTACTGTTTCCATAATCTACTCTTTGTTTTATCATCAGTCTAACACTTTTCCTATTTTCTAGATACATGAAATGATAGTTGGAATCAAATTGTTCTAAACATAAATAATATCGAAAATAAATAAATAGAGGTATTAACTCGCTTACGAGGAGGAGTACAGGATTTCAGATTGTTATTCACCATCTTTGTTAGAAATACGTTTTTACGTATATTAGAAGTATCGGTCACTCCACAATATTATTTATGTTGTAATAGCTCGTAGTTAATGTTACTTATTAAGTTAAGTAAGAAACCGACCCATGGGCTTGTCATGGGTCGGCCCAAGCCCAAATAGTGGCCTTGGATATAAATACCCCTTTCCACCATGGAAAGGGGTTGGTTGTTGACATTCCATTTTTCTTATTTAATGAAAAACACATAGTTTCTCTCTCACTTTCTCTCACTAGTTTCTCTCTCTAGGAATCTTCAACCCACTTCATAGATTCATAGGTTATCAATATTCTACATTTGGTATCAAGAGCTATGGGTGATTTAAGGTAATGATTTGTGTTGTTATTTAGTTTTTGATTGTATTAGTGTTCTTTAAGAAGATCCATCTTGATTCTTGGAGTTTTTGGTGATTTTGTGATTGGGATTAGTGAAGTATTAGTTTTTACTTATTTTAGTTGAAGTCACAAAACTTTTTGGGTAACTTGGTAAAAATCTGGGTTTTTTCTTCATATTTTTGATCGATTGAATACTCGTACAAGTTTCTGTTTCCTAGACAAAGTTCCGAACCAATAAGTTCCGGATCAAAAAGTTCCGGATCAACAAAAAGTTCCGGATCAAAAAGTTCCGAACCAAAAGTTCTGGATCAAGGAAAGTTCCGGATCAAGACAAAGTTCCGGATCAAAAAGTTCCGAACCAAAAGTTCCGGATCAAGGAAAGTTCCGGATCAAGGAAAGTTCCGGATCAAGACAAAGTTCCGAATCAAAAGTTCCGAACCAAAAGTTCCGGATCAAGGAAAGTTCCGGATCAAATCTTCCGAACCAAAAGTTCCGGATCAAGGAGTTCCGAGCCAAAATCTTCCGAATCAACACTTCCGAATCAACAAAAGTTCCGGATCAAGGGATATTTCACTTGTTTTTTCGACGATTTTTTAGAGGATTTAATCTTGGTTTCTTACAACAAAAACTCAACACAATTCACAAGCTTTACTTCACTGCTCGATCAACCGATAATCTTTGTCTCTTTGAAGTGAACAAAATGAATCCGAATTCATTAATGCCTCAGATGACATCACTTACGGACATTTCCATCATTACGGGAACGGATAATCGCCCTCCAATGCTCATTAAAGAAGTCTTTGAAGCACGGCAAGGCCGTATGATGTCATACATTAAGGGAAAACCGACATATGGGAGGCTTATGGTCAAGTCAATTCTGAATGGTCCACTTGATTATGGTACCATCGTGGTTAACAATGTGACTCGACCAAGGGAGTTTGAAGAACTTACACCAGCTCAACAACTTGTTGCCGATGCAGACGAAAAGGCTCTTCAAACCATTCTCCAAGCTCTTCCACATGACATCTATCGAATGGTAAGTCAGTATACGGTGGCAAAGGATTTATGGGAACTTCTAAAGGTGTTGCTACAAGGTACGTCTCTTACCAAACAGGAAAGGGAATGTCAGTTGTATGATCTGTTTGATAGATTCACGTACAGCCCAGGGGAAACGCTTCACGACTATTACTTTAGATTCACTACTCTTATGAATGATCTGAATGTATACAATCTCGTGATTGCTCCATTCCAGGTTAACACCAAATTTTTGAATACTTTACCTCAAGCTGAATGGGGTGAGTATATTACCGATGTTAAGTTAACCAGGGATTTGCATAAGTGCAATTTGGATCAACTCTATGCTTTTCTTCACCAGCATGAGAAACACGTGATCATGCACCGTTCGCCTCAAGGTATGTACCCTGATTCTTTAGCTTTGATGGCGAATAAACCAAGCTTGTCACACAACAACACTCCTTATATCTTGGGACACCAAGCCTATCATCCATCACCTTACATGACACCAACCTTCCCCCAATATTCGATTCTACCGCAACCACCCACCTCACATCAGCAATAATATCGGTTTAATGCACCTTCATCACAATATGCTTCACAACCTCACCCAGCAAGCATTGCACCTTATGCTCAGTCTTCATATTCTTCTTATCAAGAGAATGCAGCATATCCATCAAGCTACTCTGACCACATGAGTGTTCCTTCTAGTGCTTATGCAGCTCAACAAGACCAAGCAATGTATTGTGATGATGATGAAGTCCCCATTCCTGAATTCAAACAAGGAACTGATCCAGTTGAAGTGTTAGCCACTATGTCTGCTTACCTCACAAGGACTTTAAGCAAACGAGGATTTAGAGGAACAGCTCCTACGAACAATCAGCTGAGGAATTCATCCAATTCTCGCCAACAAGCTACTATTGAGAATGGCAGGGTCATGGTTCAACCTATTCAACCTTATCAGGGGAGACCTACTACATCAACCACCAATGCACGCACGGTCAATCCTGCTCCAATGGTCAACACTCCTCCACGGGCTAATTCCACAGGCAAGTTGAGAATGATTACATGCTACAACTGTAAGGAAGAAGGTCACATGTCCAGGGATTATAAAAAATCCAAGAGGAGAAGGGATGGTCAATGGTTTGCAGAGAAGACTTATCTGGTGAACGCTCAGGCACAAGGAAGGGAACTTGATGAAGATGAGCTTGCATTTCTTGCTGATCCAGGGATTGCTGAACAAGACGTTGTCACCACACAAAATGCAGCATACCAAGCAGATGATCTTGATGCTTATGATTCAGACTGCGATGAACTTCAATCTGCACAGGCAGCTCTTATGGCAACTATCTCTAGCCTAGGGCCAGAAAAAAGATCTGAGGTACTTACTAATACCACTAATAATACCACTGATGCTAGTATTCAACCACATCAAGTTGTGCAAGAGAGTGCTGATTCGAATGAGTCTTCGGTGGTGAGTCTTTCAAATGAGGAGACAATCAATGATAGTAATATCAATGTGAGTCCCCAGACTTTGAGTGAATCACAACCGGGAGCCATTTCGCATACGCATACTCCTGCTCAACAAGATTTGGTCATGGTTCCTGCTACATTACTTAGCCAAATGAATGCTGCACTCTTAGAAACCCTAGCTAAGAATAAGAATTTGTCTGATGAACTTGCCTTATTCAACGAGAAAGTTCAAACTTTGGAATTAGTTCCTTCGTCTAATGTTCTAACTAATCCCGAATATGATCATTTTCGAAACAAACAAATGGGTCATTGCAAGAAATTGAAACCTTAAGAGCAGATCTTTCTAACGAACTTAAAGAAAAAGAGTTAGTGGTCACTAGTTTTCAAAAACTTCAAACGGATTTTGAATTACTCGAGTCTAAGAAGAATGAAATGGAAATTATTGCGGCTAATAAGATTAGAAGTATAGATTCTTTGCTTTTAAGACAATACGCTGCCTCTCAACTAGTGCACTTATTTGATGCTTCGTTTAGAGAATTTAACTTATCACGTCAAAAAGGCCTTCCCCCTAACCCACGGTATGCAAAACAAGCTTTTATCCATAGTCCAAGACTTTATAATGCAACCCAATTAGGATTGGTCTTAGACCCGATTATTATTTTCGATGATCGCACAAATAAGGATCTAGTTGATGAGAATCGATCATACAACTTTGCAAAATATCCCGAGTGTGATTATTTTAAAATGAATCAGGAGCTTGCTAAAACGGATTTTAGAATTCGCTTCCATATGGATAAAGATCTCATCACAGCACCAACCTACATGTTAAATGAAGAAAACCCTAGTACACTTCCAACACTTGTCAAAATGGAAGGACCTAAGGAAATTCCAAAGGATCTTCCACCTGTTAGCACTGTATGGTTAAACTTGCAAGAGATTAATCATTACTTTGCTAGTTTTGACAAGGTCATTTTGGAATGTACGACTTCAAATGGCCTAAACGCCGGAGAATGGGCTTTCGAACACATGAACGAGGTGTTTAAGAATAAGATCAATCCGTTTGTCGAAAGTCTAAAAGGAAGTTTTGCATCTCTTTCGGAAAATCTTGAGTTTGAAATTACAGAAGTTCAAAAAGTGTTTTATGAAATGGACACCGCTTACGAACTACAATTAATTGAAAAGGAAAAGATTTTATCCGAATATGACCGATTCTTGTCCCAAGTAATTTCGTGTGATGTGCTTACTACTGTTAATGTTAATTATTCGAATGAGCTTACATCCGCTATGATTAAATGTGATGCTGTAAATATATGTGATGATGTGTGTGATCTCTCTATAAATGTTGCTGATACTGTAAATGAGGTAGATAATCAATCTTGTCACGAATCTAACGCTGAATTTTTAAAGCTTCAAGATTCTTACAATTTACTTTCAAAACGCTTTAATCAACTTGAACAACATTGTATATCTTTAGAATTAAAACAACAAACTCAAAATGAAGATCTTTTGATAACAAATGGTTGTGAAAACAGTGTTGAGACGAGTGACAAGATGATTGCAATAGTTAAGGCATTAGAGGTGGAGATTATGAGATTAAAGAGAGATGTGTCATCAAATGAAACACTAAAATTGGAACTAGAGGCTGCAGAGTCTAAAAACCAGGACTTAGAAATTAGACTTTCGTCTATTCTAGGGGAGATGGATCGTGCAAGACAGGGAATGTCCAAACTTTATGGTTCACTAGAAGAACGCTTCGCTTTTAATGCGGCACATCAACAATCTTATGTTGAACAATTGAACCAAAAATGTGAGGAAATCTCTGACTTAAACATCCTGCTCATTGACAAAAACATGGTTTTGGCCGAGTTAAAGGAGACACTTCTTCTCACCCGACAAGAAGCTGTTAATAACTTAGCTACTAACTCTGCACCGTCCTCTAGTGCTCCAACAACCAAGTCAGTAGTGCTTTATAAGAACCCGCTCCATAAGAGAAACCCGGTTACCTACGATGATTATATGAGGAATGCCATTAAGCATGTAGATCTTGTTAGGGATATTTTAAACGATCTTTATGCCTTAGATCCCTCAAGTAGCTACTATTATTCAGCTCATGAATATATTAAGCGAGTTCAATATTGCTTAGCATATTTGCAATATATAGGTAAACCAGGTTCTGCACTACTCACTAATAGACCCATTGCTGTAACTCCATTCAATAAGACCCCAGGAGCAAAACCGTCATTGGCACCATCAAGTAAGGCACCTTTAAAATCTGTTGCTAATGTTCCCACTTTGCCTTCTACAGGAGTAAAAGAGTCTACTAAGGCTAAAGGATCGCCACTCAAGAAAGATAAGATCAAGCCCTCCACTAGTAGTACCAACAAGAAGAAAGTAGAAGCTCACACTAGGAATATCAGTTCAGTTTTAAATAAAAAGAATCATGTTAAGACTAAAAGCTTTGCGCCTGTGCAGAAGCCTAAACCATTTGTGAATTCTAATTTGAAATGTTGGAATTGTAATGAATGTATGTTTTCCCAACATCATGATTTGTGTCTTATTGATCATGTGAATGAAATGAATGCCATTAGGAATGATCTTGAATGGAAGCCAACTGGTAGAACTCGTGCCCAAGTTGGATGGCAATGGCGTCCCACTGGTAGGACCTTTACATTAGATGGAAAAATGTGCCCTTTAACTAGGAATGCATCCATTGAGGTTAGGTCTCAGCGACCTTTAGTTAGGAACACTAGCACTACAGTATGGAAACCGCGCCCTTTAATTAGGTCAGCCCCCACTATAGTGCCTATCAGTGAAGAAATACCTCAGGATTTAAGCCAACTAGAATCTACACCACCAACTAGGAAGAAGGCTAGGAAATCTAAGAAACCTAGAGTTAGCAAATCTAAGATTATTAAATCTGTACCTGCTAATAACAAGGAACATTCAGATTCCGATACCTCTACATTGTCCTCGTGTGGTGATATTTTCAGGTGGTCCAAATCATCCTCTGGTATTTGGACTCCGGTTGTTCAAAGCATATGACCGGAGATCGCTCGATGCTCCGAAATTTCGTCAGCAAGTTTCTTGGAACGGTTAAATTCGGTAATGATCATATTGCAAAGATAATGGGGTATGGTGAATATCAGATTGGAAACGTTACGATTTCAAGGGTATACTATGTAGAAGGTCTTGGTCATAATTTATTTTCAGTAGGACAGTTTTGTGATTCCAACCTAGAGGTTGCTTTTCGACAACATACTTGTTTCATCCGCAACTTGGAAGGAAAAGATTTGTTGAAGGGATCTCGTGGTGCAAATCTTTATACTTTGTCCTTACAAGACATGATGGCCGCCTCTCCAGTATGTCTTCTCTCTAAAGCATCTAAGACCAAGTCATGGTTATGGCATCACAGATTATCTCATCTCAACTTTGATGCTATTAATCATCTGGCTAAAAACGAATTAGTTCGTGGTCTTCCAAAGCTCAAATTTCACAAGGACCATTTATGTTCCGCGTGTTCAAGGGGGAAAAGTACCAAGAAATCATACAAGCCCAAAGCTGAAGACACCAATCAAGAAAAACTTCATCTTTTGCATATGGATCTTTGTGGGCCAATGAGAACTGAAAGTGTGAGCGGTAAGAAATTCATTCTTGTTATTGTGGATGATTTCTCCAGGTTTACATGGGTTAGATTTCTACGTACAAAGAATGAAGCACCGAAGGCTATCATCACTTTTCTGAAATTCATTCAGGTACGTTTAAATACTACTGTCCGCCGTATTCGTACAGATAATGGAACAGAGTTCGTCAACCAGACTCTTCGTGCTTACTATGAAGATGTTGGTATCTCACATGAAACATCCGCTGCACGTACTCCACAACAAAACGGTGTCGTTGAAAGACGGAATCGTACACTTATGGAAGCTGCTAGGACTATGCTGATTTATGCGAACGCTCCATTGTTCTTGTGGGCAAAAGCTATATCTACTGCATGTTTCACCCAAAACCGCTCTATCATTCGGAAACGCCATGAAAAACACCTTACGAGCTTCTACATGATCGTAAACCCGATGTTTCATTTTTTCATGTGTTTGGTGCTCTTTGTTATCCAAACATTAATAGTGAGAACTTGGGCAAACTTCAACCGAAAGCCGATATAGGTATTTTCATTGGTTACTCACCCTCCAAGAAAGCATACCGAATTTACAACCGTCGTCTTGGTAAGATAGTAGAAACTATGGACGCTGATTTCGATGAGCTGACAGCGATGGCTTCTGAGCAACGCAACTTTGAACCCGCGCTTCACGAGATGGGAACCGGTGCTATTAGTTCCGGATTAGTTCCCAATAATCCTACTTCTACATCATTCTTACCACCTACAAGGCCCGAGTGGGATAAACTGTTTCAACCGTTGTTTGATGAATTCTTTGATCCCCCAAATGATGAAGTTCCAGCACCTGTAGTGATAGCTCCAATCCCTGAAGTTGTTGCTCAAGCAAATGAAGCTTTATCTAATGCATCTTCAATTAACATTGAACCGGATGCCCCTTTACCAAGTGATTCTCAAACTACACCTGAATCGTCACCCTTACTTGTGCCTAATGATGTTGAAGAGGATTCTATTGATCACGATTTGGAATATGATCACCTACAAGAGCTTCCTTTCTTTGGTGTACCGATACCTGAAAACTCTTCAGCCGCGTCTACCTCAGAAGAAGCTCCTTCTATTGTTCACTCCAGACCACCACGGATTGAAAAACATAGCACCAAATGGACAAAAGATCACCCAATTAGGAATGTCATTGGTAATCTCGATCGACGAGTCTCTACACGCCATCAATTACAAGAGAGTGTACTCTATTGCTACTTTGATGCATTTCTCTCCGAAGTTGAACCTAAAAGTTGGCAACAGGCTATGACTCAATCATCTTGGATTGAAGCCATGCAGGAGGAACTAAATGAATTCCAAAGACTTGAAGTATGGGAATTAGTTCCTCTCCCTGACAAGGTTAACATCCTTACTTTGTTGTGGGTTTATAAGGTTAAACTCTATGAGATGGGTGCAGTTTTGAAAAATAAGGCTAGATTGGTTGCTAGAGGATACAAACAAGCCTTGGGTATCGACTTTGAAGAATCTTTTACTCCTGTTGCAAGATTGGAGGCTATTAGACTATTCCTTGCGTATGCTGCTCATATGAACATGATCGTCTATCAAATGGATGTGAAGACGGCATTTTGGAATGGTGAACTAAGGGAAGAAGTCTATGTTAGTCAGCCGGATGGGTTCGTTAGCACGGAGTTTCCTAATCATGTGTACAAGCTTAAGAAGGCTCTCTATGGGTTGAAACAAGCTCCACGCGCGTGGTATGATCTCCTTTCAACATATCTCATCTCGGAAGGCTTCTCCAAAGGCAAGGTGGACCCCACTCTATTCACTCTCAAGGAGGACAACGACATGATTCTGGTACAAATTTATGTTGATGATATAATATTTGCTGCCTCTAACATAGAATTGTCCAAACGCTTTGAGAAGATAATGTCCACACGCTTTCAGATGTCAATGATGGGAAAAATTTCATTTTTCTTAGGATTACAAATTTCTCAGAATCCCAGAGGCATCTTTATTAATCAATCCAAATATGCTCTAGAATCTTTAAAGAAATATAACTTTGAAAATTGTGACCCCGTGGACACTCCAATGGTGGAGAAATCCAAGTTAGATGAAGATAGGAATGGGATTATTGTCGATCCAAAACTTTAGCGTGGGATGATCGGCACCCTTCTCTATCTGACTGCTAGCAGGCCTGATTTGCAATTTGCCGTATGCATGTGTGCCCGGTATCAGGCTCGGCCTACCGAAAAGCACCTACATGTTGTTAAAAGGATCTTTTGGTATCTCAAAGGAACACTTCATCGTGGTCTATGGTATCCGAAAGATTCCTCCATTGCTTTAATATCATACGCAGATGCCGATCATGCTGGGTGTCAAGACACGAGGCGTAGAACTTTTGGGTCTGTGCAACTCCTTGGAGACAGATTGATCAGTTGGTCTTCAAAAAGGCAGAAAAGTGCTACAATTTCTAGCACGGAGGCTGAATACATCGCCATGTCCGGTTGTTGTGCTCAAGTCCTTTGGATGAGATCACAACTAACTGACTACGGTTTGGGATTCAACAAAATTCCGATGTATTGTGACAACAAGAGCGCCATTGCCCTTTGCTGCAACTACGTTCAACACTCCCGGGCCAAGCACATAGACATTCGCTACCACTTCATTAAAGAGCAGGTGGAGAACGGAGTGATCGAGCTGTATTTTGTCACCACTGAGTATCAGCTGGCAGATATGTTCACCAAAGCCTTAGATCGAGGACGAATCGAGTTTTTGATCGACAAGCTTGGCATGAAATCATTCACTCCAGCGACTCTCAAAGAATTGGCAGAAGAAGCAACTGAATAGTGGTGGTAAACTATTCAGGCGTATCCTTTGTTCGTGATCATGTATATTATCGTATATATATAAACCACAAAAAGAAAAATACAAAAATATAAAACCAAGAAAAACCATAAAAAATATAAAACCTACAAAATCCATAAAAATTATAAAATCAAGAAAAACCAAAAATATTTTTCGTTTTTTAAATCGGGCATGTCTTTTAGTACGGTAATATTTACGGCTTTAGAAATGTCGATCAATATTGACACGGCGCCATAAATAGAGTCCGTATAAAAGTTGTACATTTTTAAAACATGCCCATTATGGCTTGTAGTTATTTCAGACTGCAACCCGGTTTTCGCATTAAAGTCACGTATTTCCTTGGAAAACGTTGGCTCACAACGGGAATTAATTTTCTCGGGCATGATTTACAAGCCAAATCATGAAAAGGGATCAAGTTTACTTTACAACTTGGTCTAACACGAGTTAGTGTACGTCTCAGTGCATTAATTTGTCAAAATAAGAGAAATCTTATTGCCACCACGAATCAATATTTTCAAGACATTAATTGGAAATGTTTTCATCAATATTTGACTCTTTAAACAATGACTACAACTCTTTAAATAGAAAACGTGTCATCGTTTAAGGGGGAGAAAATATTAAATCATCTTCGTCATCAAAACGATTTTCAAAAGTGTTTGTGGAAAATTACTTGGCTAATGAGTGGTCTTGCTTTAGAATACGACTTGTGCTCGTTCAATGTGATAGGAATTGCTTTACGATCTTGGAGATATGCTAATAGGTTGCGATGCTTAAGTTGTGTGTAGGTTAAGTTGGCGAAATTTAACAATGGTTAGGGAAAAATAAAAAGACAAGGAATAAAAAGGGAAAAGGTAAGAAAAGTATAGGGACTTAAAGGTGATATTTGAGAAAGTTGTTAATATTTGACCTAAGTCAAAACCAAACCCCCCATCCCTTTAGTTTTTCTTCTTCACAGTTATTATTGCCGCCATTGACAAACACAAAAACACAGATACAAGCTTTCACAAACTCTCGATTCATTCACTCAATTCGTTTCCTTCGATCTAAAAGGTAATAACATCGAATCTTTAACTTATAATTCGCCTAATTCATCATTTAAATCAAGTTAATTGATTCGGGTAATCAACTTTATCAAATTAGGGTTCGTTTCCTAATTAGGGATTAATTGACTAGGGTTTTAGGTGGGTTTTACTCGGAATATCCTTAGAAAGATGTTAAGTTGCCTTAGAATGCCTTAAAACTCACTATCGAGCTTAGAATAATCTTTCATAGGTGCGTTTAGAACTTCCGGATGAACAAGGATTATGAACTTCCGAATGAAGGAAGTTCCGGATGAACTTCCGAATGAAGGAAGTTTCGAATGAACTTCCGAATGAAGAAGTTCCGAGTGAAATTCCGAATGAAGAAGTTCTGAATGAACTTCCGAATGAAGAAGTTCCGAATGAACTTCCGAATGAAGAAGTTCCGAGTGAACTTCCGAATGAAGAAGTTCCGAATGAACTTCCAAATGAAGAAGTTCCGAGTGAACTTCCGAATGAAGAAGTTCCGAATGAACTTCCGAATGAAGAAGTTCCGAATGAACTTACGAATGAAGAAGTTCCGAGTGAACTTCCGAATGAAGAAGTTCCGAGTGAACTTCCGAATGAAGAAGTTCCGAATGAACTTCCGAATGAAGAAGTTCCGAGTGAACTTCCGAATGAAGAAGTTCCGAGTGAACTTCCGGATGAAGAAGTTCCGAATGAACTTCCGAATGAAGAAGTTCCGGATGAACTTCCGAATGAAGAAGTTCTGGATGAACTTTCGAATGAAGAAGTTCCGGACGAACTTCCGAATGAAGAGTTCCGAATGAAGGACTTCCGAATGAAGAGTTCCGAATGAAGGACTTCCGAATGAAGAGTTCCGAATGAAGGACTTCCGAATGAAGAGTTCCGAATGAAGGAGTTCCGAATGAAGAGTTCCGAATGAAGAGTTCCGAATGAAGAGTTGTTGGATTGATAGTTGTTTGCCTGTTATAAGTATTGTTGAAATGTATTATGCTTAGAAGTCATAATGATATATATCTATATATTTTTTGTGCATCAACCTTTTATGTCTTATCTTAAGCAGATACGATGACTAATCCAACAGTACAAGCACTCCAAGATGCTAGAAAAGCCGCAATTGCCGAAGCAAGAACTCTCAAGTTCATACCAAACAATTACAGGCTGAAGCAAGTCTCAAAATCCACTCACCATGGATTCAAAGTAGCCATAGCAATCCTTGATCACTCTCACTTTAAGAAGGCTTTAAGGAGTATTGCCTCGGTGCCATATGATTACATGTATGAGTTCTGGGCTACCAAGGAAAGTACTTCAAACAAGATCACCTTCACTCTCGACAACAAGCAACAGACACTCACAGTTTTAGACTTCCGTAAGATATTTGGAATACGGGATACACCCAAAGGTATGTCATTTTCTAGGGATCCTACCAAAGACGAACTCATGGAGATGTTCGATGCTCTTGGATGTCCTGACATACGAGTAGTGTCTGAGTTTACCACCGCTAAAGTAGGTCAACCTTGGAGAGCAATCTTGGGTATTCTCAGTAGATGTCTCACACCCTAAAACATCTGGGCATGATGCTTTGCGTAGTCCAATCATGAACATCTTCTATGGCATGTACAAAGGCTCAAATGCAGATTATGCATTATTGATGTGGGAAGAATTTAACTTGTTAGAAATACGTTTTTACGTATATTAGAAGTATCGGTCACTCCACAATATTATTTATGTTGTAATAGCTCGTAGTTAACAAATAGTTAATAGTTACTTATTTAGTTAAGTAAGAACCGGTCCATGGGCTTGTCATGGGCCGGCCCAAGTCCACATAAGGCTTGGAAGTATAAATACCCCTTTCCTCCTTGGAAAGGGGTTGGTGGTTGTTCACTTTCTAGTTTCACTTAATAAAATAACACATAGTTTTCTCTCACTTTCTCTCTCTAGTTTCTCTCTCTAGAAAACATCAACCCACTTCATAGATTCATAGGTTATCAAGATTCTACATTTGGTATCAGAGAGCTATGGGGTGATTTAAGGTAATGATTTGTGTGGTTTTTTTAGTTTTTGATTGTATTAGTGTTCTTTAAGAAGATCCATCTTGATTCTTGGTGTTTTTGGTGTTTTTGTGATTGGGATTAGTAGATAAGTACTTGTTTTTACTTATTATTGTAGAAATCACAAAACTTTTTGGGTTATTTGGTAAAAATCTGGGTTTAAATCTTCTTTTTTGATCGACTGTTCATACACGAACAACCTTCTGTTTACCCAGCAAAAGTTCCGAACCAAAAAGTTCCGAACCAAAAAGTTCCGGATCAACCAAAGTTCCGGATCAAAAGTTCCGAACGAAAAGTTCCGGATCAACAAAAGTTCCGAACCAAAAGTTTCGAACGAAAAGTTCCGGATCAAGGAAAGTTCCGGATCAAGGAAGTTCCGAACCAAAAGTTCCGGATCAAGGAAAGTTCCGGATCAAGGAAGTTCCGAACCAAAAGTTCCGGATCAAGGAAAGTTCCGGATCAAGGAGAAAGTTTCGGATCAAGGAAAGTTCCGGATCAAGGGAAAAGTTCCGGATCAAGGGAAAGTTCCGGATCAAGACTTCCGAACCAAAAGTTTCGAATCAAGGTATTCCAAGCCAAATCTTCCGAATCAAACTTCCGAATCAACAAAAAGTTCCGAATCAAGGGTTATTTTACTTGTTTTTTCGACGATTTTTTAGAGGATTTAATCTTGGTTTCTTACAACAAAAACTCAACACAATTCACAAGCTTTACTTCACTGCTCGATCAACCGATAATCTTTGTTTCTTTGAAGTGAACAAAATGAATCCGAATTCAGTAATGCCTCAGATGACATCACTTACAGATATTTCCGTCGTTACGGGAACGGATAATCGGCCGATGCTCATCAAAGAAGTTTTTGAGGCATGGCAAGGCCGGATGATGTCTTACCTTAAGGGAAAACCGGTATATGGGAGGCTTATGGTCAAGTCAATTTTAAATGGTCCACTTGACTATGGTACCATCGTGGTTAACAACGTGACTCGACCACGAGAATTTTAAGAACTCACTCCAGCTCAACAACTTGTTGCAGATGCAGACGAAAAAGCTCTTCAAACCATTCTCCAAGCCCTTCCACATGACATCTATCGAATGGTAAGTCAGTATACGGTGGCAAAGGATTTATGGGAACGTCTTAAGGTGTTGCTACAAGGTACGTCTCTCACCAAACAGGAAAGGGAATGTCAGTTGTATGACTTGTTTGATAGATTCACGTACAACCCAGGGGAAACGCTTCACGATTATTACTTCAGATTCACCACACTCATGAATGATCTGAATATATACAATCTTGTGATTGCTCCATTCCAGGTTAACACCAAATTCTTGAATACTTTACCTCAAGCTGAATGGGGTGAGTACATTACCGATGTTAAGTTAACCAGGGATTTGCATAAGTGCAATTTGGATCAACTCTATGCTTTTCTTCAGCAGCATGAGAAACATGTGATCATGCACCGTTCGCCTAGAGGTATGTACCCTGATTCATTAGCTTTGATGGCGAATCAACCAAGCTTGTCACACAACAACACTCCTTATATTTTGGGACATCAAGCCTATCATCCATCACCTTACATGACACCAACCTTTCCCCAATACTCGATTCTACCACAACCACCCACCTCACATCATCAACAATATCGGTTTAATGCACCTTCACCACACTATGCTTCACAACATCACCCAGCAAGTATTGCACCTTATGCTCAATCTTCATATTCTTCTTATCAAGATAATGCAGCATATCCAACAAGCTACCCTGATCAAATGAGTATTCCTTCTAGTGATTATGCATCTCAACAAGACCAAGCAATGTATTGTGATGATGAGGAAATCCCCATTCCTGTATTCAAACAAGGAGATGACCCAGTTTAAGTGTTAACCACTATGTCTGCTTATCTCACAAGGACATTAAGCAAACGAGGATTTAGAGGATCAACTCCTACTAACAATCAGTTGAGGAATTCATCCAATTCTCGCTAACAAGCTACCATTGAGAATGGCAGGGTAATGGTTCAACCTATTCAACCATATCAGGGGAGACCTACTACATCAGCTACCAATGCTCGCATGGTTAATCCTGCTCCAATAGTCAACACTCCTCCACGGGCTAATTCTACAGGCAAGTTGAGAATGATTACATGCTACAACTGCAAGGAAGAAGGACACATGTCCAGGGATTGCAAGAAACCCAAGAGGAGAAGGGATGGTCAATGGTTTGCAGAGAAGATCTATCTGGTGAATGCTCAGGCACAAGGAAGGGAACTTGATGAAGAGGAGCTTGCATTTCTTGCTGATCCAGGGATTGCTGAACAAGACGTTGTCACCACACAGAATGCAGCATACCAAGCAGATGATCTTGATGCGTATGACTCAGACTGTGATGATTTCAATCTGCAAAGGCAGCTCTTATGGCAACTATCTCCAGCTTAGGGCCAGAAAAGAGATCTGAGGTACTTATTAATACCACTGATAATACCACTGATGCTAGTATTCAACCACATCAAGTTGTGCAAGAGCGTGCTGATTCGAATGAATCTTCGGTGGTGAGTCTTTCAAATGAGGAGACAATCAATGATAGTAATATCAATGTGAGTCCCCAGACTTTGAGTGAATCACAACCGGGAGCCACTTCGCATACCCATACTCCTGCTCAACAAGATTTGGTCATGGTTCCTGCTACATTACTTAGCCAAATGAATGCTGCACTCTTAGAAACCCTAGCTAAGAATAAGAATTTGTCTGATGAGCTTGTCTTAAGCAATGAGAAAGTTCAAACCTTGGAATTAGTGCCTTCGTCTAGTGTTCTAACAAATCCCGAATATGATCACTTTCGAAACAAACAAATGGGTCATTTGCAAGAAATTGAAAACTTAAGAGCAAATCTTTCTAATGAACTTAAAGAAAAGGAGTTAGTGGTCACTAATTTTCAAAAACTTCAAACGGATTTTGAATTACTCGAGTCTAAGAAGAATGAAATGGAGATTAATGCTGCTAAAAAGATTAGAAGTCTAGATTACTTGCTTTTAAGACAATACGCTGCTTCTCAACTAGTGCACTTATTTGATGCTTCGTTTAGAGAATTTAACTTATCACGTCAAAAAGGCCTTCCCCCTAACCCAAGGTATGCAAAACAAGCTTTAAGACATAGTCCAAGACTTTATAATGCAACTCAATTAGGATTGGCCTTAGACCCGATTGGTTTTTTCGATGATCGAACAAGTAAGGATCTAGTTGATAAGGATCGGTCATACAATTCTGCAAAATATCCCGAGTGAGATTATTTTAAAATGAATAAGGAGCTTGCAAAAACGGATTTTAGAATTCGCTTCCATATGGACAAAGATCTCATCACAGCACCAACCTACATGTTAGAGGATGAAAACCCTAGTACATTTCCTACACTTGTCAACATGGAAGGTCCTAAGGAAATTCCAAAGAATCTTCCACCTGTTAGCACTGTATGGTTAAACTTGCAAGAGATTAATCAATACTTTACTAATTTTGACAAGGTCATTTTGGAATGTACGACTTCAAATGGCCTAAACGCCGGAGAATGGGCTTTTGAACACATGAACGAGGTGTTTAAAAATGAGATCAATCCGTTTGTCGAAAGTCTAAAAGGAAGTTTTGCATCTCTTAAGGAAAATCTTCAGTTTGAAATTGGAGAAGTTCAAAAAGTGTTTTATGAAATGGACACCGCTTACGAACTACAACTAATTGAAAAGGAAAAGATTTTATCCGAATATGACCGATTCTTGTCCGAAGTAATCTCGTGTGATGTGCTTACTACTGTGAATGTTAATTATTCGAATGAGCTTACATCCGCTATGATTAATTGTGATGCTGTGAATATTTGTGATGATGTTTGTGATCTCTCTGTAAATGTTGCTGATACTGTAAATGAGGTAGATAATCATTCTTGTCACGAATCTAACGCTGAGTTTTTAAAGCTACAAGATTCTTACAATTTACTTTCAAAACGCTTTAATCAACTAGAACAACATTGTATATCTTTAGAACTGAAACAACAAACTCAAAATGAGGATCTTTTGATAACAAATAGTTGTGAAAACGGTGTTGAGACGAGTGACAAGATGATTGCAATTGTTAAGGCATTAGAGGAAGAGATTATGAGATTGAAGAGAGATGTGTCATCAAATGAAACACTAAAATTGGAACTAGAGGCTGCAGAGTCTAAAAACCAGGTCTTAGAAATTAGACTTTCGTCTGTTCTAGGGGAGATGGATCGGACAAGACAGGGACTATCCGCTCTTTATGGTTCACTAGAAGAACGCTTCGCTTTTAATGCGGCACAGAAACAATCTTATGTTGAACAACTGAACCAAAAGTGTGAGGAAATCTCTGACTTAAACATCCTGCTCATTGACAAAAACATGGTTTTGGCCGAGTTAAAGGAGACACTTCTTCTCACCCGACAAGAAGTTGTTGATAACTTAGCTACCGACTCTGCACCATCCACTAGTGCCCCAACAACCAAGTCAGTAGTGCTTTATAAGAACCCGCTTCATAAGAGAAACCCGGTTACCTACGATGATTATATGCGGAATGCCATTAAGCATGTAGATCTTGTTAGGGATATTTTAGACGATCTTTATGCCTTAGATCCCTCAAGTAGCTACTATTATTCGGCTCATGAATATATTAAGCGAGTTCAATATTGCTTAGCATATTTGCAATACATAGGTAAACCAGGCTCTGCACTACTTACTAATAGGCCCATTGCTGTAACTCCATTCAATAAGACTCCAGGAGCAAAACCGTCACTGGCACCATTAAGTAAGGCACCTTTAAAATCTGTTGCTAATATTCCCACTTTGCCTTCTACAGGATTAAAAGAGACTATTAAGGCTAAAGGATCGCCACTCAAGAAAGATAAGATCAAGCCCTCCTCTAGTAGCACTAAAAAGAAGAAAGTAGAAGTTCACCATAGGAATGCTAGTTCAGTTTTAAATAAAAAGAATCATGTTAAGACTAAAAGCTCTACGCTTGTACAGAAGCCTAAACCATTCGTGAATTCTAATTTGAATTGTTGGAATTGTAATGAATGTATGTTTTCCCAACGTCATGATTTGTGTCTTATTGATCATGTGAATGAAATGAATGCCATTAGGAATGGTCTTGAATGGAAGCCAACAGGTAGAACTCGTGCCCAAGTTGGCTGGCAATGGCGTCCCACTGGTAGGACCTTTACATTAGATGGAAAAATGTGCCCTTTAACTAGGAATGCATCCATTAAGGTTAGGTCTGAGCGTCCTTTAGTTAGGCACACTCACACTCAAGTATGGAAACAGCGCCCTTTAATTAGGTTAGCTCCCACTATAGTGCCTATCAGTGAAGAAATACCTCAGGATTTAAGCCAACTAGAATCTACACCACCAACTAGGAAGAAGAAGGCTAGGAAATCTAAGAAACCTAGAGTTAGCAAATCTAAGATTATTAAATCTGTACCTGCTAATAACAAGGAACACTCAGATTCCGATACCTCTACATTGTCTTCGTGTGGTGATATTTTCAGGTGGTCCAAATCATCCTGTGGTATTTGGACTCCGGTTGTTCAAAGCATATGACCGGAGATCGCTCGATGCTCCGAAATTTCGTCAGCAAGTTTCTTGGAACGGTTAAATTCGGTAATGATCATATCGCAAAGATAATGGGGTATGGTGAATATCAGATTGGAAACGTTACGATTTCAAGGGTATACTATGTAGAAGGTCTTGGTCATAACTTATTTTCAGTAGGACAGTTTTGTGATTCCAACCTACAGGTTGCTTTTCGACAACACACTTGTTTCATCCGCAACTTGGAAGGAAAAGATTTGTTGAAGGGATCTCGTGGTGCAAATCTTTATACGTTGTCCCTACAAGACATGATGGCCGCCTCTCCAGTATGTCTTCTCTCTAAAGCATCTAAGACCAAGTCATGGTTATGGCATCGCAGATTATCTCATCTTAACTTTGATGCCATTAATCATCTGGCTAAAAACGAATTAGTTCGTGGTCTTCCAAAGCTCAAATTTCACAAGGACCATTTATGTTCCGCGTGTTCAAGGGGGAAAAGTACCAAGAAATCATACAAGCCCAAAGCTGAAGACACCAATCAAGAAAAACTTCATCTTTTGCATATGGATCTTTGTGGGCCAATGAGAACTGAAAGTGTGAGCGGTAAGAAATTCATTCTGGTTATTGTGGATGATTTCTCCAGGTTTACATGGGTTAGATTTCTACGTACAAAGGATGAAGCACCGAAGGCTATCATCACTTTTCTGAAATTCATTCAGGTACGTTTGAATACTACTGTCCGCCGTATTCGTACAGATAATGGAACAGAGTTCGTCAACCAGACTCTTCGTGATTACTATGAAGGAGTTGGTATCTCACATGAAACATCCGCTGCACGCACTCCACAACAAAACGGTGTCGTTGAAAGACGGAATCGTACGCTTATGGAAACTGCTAGGACTATGCTCATTTATGCGAACGCTCCATTGTTCTTGTGGGCAGAAGCTATATCTACTGCATGTTTCACCCAAAACCGTTCTATCATTCGGAAACGCCATGGAAAAACACCTTATGAGCTTCTATATGACCGTAAACCCGATGTTTCATTTTTTCATGTGTTTGGGGCTCTTTGTTATCCAAACATTAATAGTGAGAACTTGGGCAAGCTTCAACCGAAAGCCGATATAGGTATTTTCATTGGTTACTCACCGTCCAAGAAAGCATACCGAATTTACAACCGTCGTCTTGGTAAGATCGTTGAAACTATGGACGCATATTTCGATGAGCTGACAGCGATGGATTCTGAGCAACACAGCTCTGAACCCGCGCTTCATGAGATGGGAACCGGTGCTATTAGTTCCGGATTAGTTCCCAATAATCCTACTTCTACATCATTTTACCACCTACAACGCCCGAGTGGGATAAACTGTTTCAACCGTTGTTTGATGAATTCTTTGATCCCCCAAATGATGAAGTTCCAGCACCTGTAGTGATATCTCCAATCCCTGAAGTTATTGCTCCTGCAAATGAAGCTTTATCCAATGCATCTTTAATTAACATTGAACCGGATGCACCCTCACCAAGTAATTCTCAAACTACACCTGAATCGTCACCCCTACTTGTGCCTAATGATGTTGAAGAGGATTCTATTGATCACGATTTGGAATATGCTCACATGCAAGAGCTTCCTTTCTTTGGTGTTGCGATACCTGAAAACCCTTCAGTCGCGTCTACCTCAGAAGAAGCTCCTTCTATTGTTCACTCCAGACCACCTAGGATTGAAAAACATAGCACCAAATGGACAAAAGATCACCCAATTAGGAATGTCATTGGTAATCTCGATCGACCAGTCTCTACACGCCATCAATTACAATAGAGTGCACTCTATTGCTACTTTGATGCATTTCTCTCCGAAGTTGAACCTAAAAATTGGCAACAGGCTATGACTCAATCATCTTGGATTGAGGCCATGCAGGAGGAACTAAATGAATTCCAACGACTTGAAGTATGGGATTTAGTTCCTCTCCCTGACAAGGGTAACATCCTTAGCTTGTTTTGGGTTTATAAGGTTAAACTTGATGAGATGGGTGTGGTATTGAAGAATAAGGCTAGATTGGTTGCTAGAGGATATAAACAAGCCTTGGGTATAGACTTTGAAGAATCTTTTGCTCCTGTGGCAAGATTGGAGGCTATTAGACTATTCCTTGCGTATGCTGCTCATATGAACATGATCGTCTATCAAATGGATGTGAAGACGGCATTTTTGAACGGTGAACTAAGGGAAGAAGTCTATGTTAGTCAGCCGGATGGGTTCGTTAGCACGGAGTTTCCTAATCATGTGTACAAGCTTAAGAAGGCTCTCTATGGGTTGAAACAAGCTCCACGCGCGTGATATGATCTCCTTTCAACATATCTCATTTCGGAAGGCTTCTCCAAAGGCAAGGTGGACCCCACTCTATTCACTCTCAAGGAAGGCAACGCCATGCTTCTGGTACAAATTTATGTTGATGATATAATATTTGTTGCCTCTAACATAGAATTGTCACAACGCTTTGAGAAGATAATGTCCACACGCTTTCAGATGTCAATGATGGGAAAAATTTCATTTTTCTTAGGATTACAGATTTCTCAAAATCCCAGAGGCATATTAATAAATCCAAATATGCTCTAGAATCTTTAAAGAAATATAACTTTGATAATTGTGACCCCGTGGACACTCCAATGGTGGAGAAATCCAAGTTAGATGAAGATAGGAATGGGACTATTTTCGATCCAAAACTTTACCGTGGGATGATCGACACCCTTCTTTATCTGACTGCTAGCAGGCCTGATTTGCAATTTGCTGTATGCATGTGTGCCCGGTATCAGGCTCGGCCTACCGAAAAGCACTTACATGTTGTGAAAAGGATCTTTCGGTATCTAAAAGGAACACTTCATCGTGGTCTATGGTATCCGAAAGATTCCTCTATTGCTTTAATATCATACGCAGATGCCAATCATGCTGGGTGTCAAGACACGAGGCGTAGCACTTCTGGATCTGTGCAACTCCTTGGAGATAGATTGATCAGTTGGTCTTCAAAAAGGCAGAAAAGCGCTGCAATTTCTAGCACGGAGGCTGAATACATCGCCATGTCCGGTTGTTGTGCTTAAGTCCTTTGGATGAGATCACAATTAACTGACTACGGTTTGGGATTTAACAAAATCCCGATGTATTGTGACAACAAGAGCGCCATTGCCCTTTGCTGCAACTATGTTCAACACTCCCGGGCCAAGCACATAGACATTCGCTACCATTTCATTAAAGAGCAGGTGGAGAACGGAGTGATCGAGCTGTATTTTGTCACTACTGAGTACCAGCTGGCGGATATGTTCACCAAAGCATTAGATCGAGGACGAATCGAGTTTTTGATCGACAAGCTTGGCATGAAATCATTCACTCCAGCGACTCTCAAAGAGTTGGCAGAAGAATCAGCTGAATAGTGGTGGTAAACTATTCAGAGTATCCTTTGTTCGTGATCATGTATATTATCGTAAATATATAAACCACAAAAGTAAAATACAAAAATATAAAACCAAGAAAAACCATAAAAAATATAAAACCTAGAAAAACCATAAAAATTATAAAATCCAGAAAAACCAAAAAATATTTTTCGTTTTTAAATCGGGCATGTCTTTTAGTACGGTAATATTTACGGCCTTAGAAATGTCGATCAATATTGACACGGTGTCATAAATAGAGTCCGTATAAAAGTTGTACATTTTTAAAACATGCCCATAATGGCTTGTAGTTATTTCAGACTGCAACCCGGTTTCATATTAAAGTCACGTATTTCCTTGGAAAACGTTGGCTCAGAACGGGAATTAATTTTCTCGGGCATGATTTACAAGCCAAATCATGCAAAGGGATCAAGTTTACTTTACAACTTGGTCTAACACGAATTGATGTACGTCTCAGTGCATTAATTTGTTTAAATAAGAGAAATCTTATTGACACCACGAATCAATCTTTTTCAAGATACTAAATGGAAATGTTTTCATCAATATTTGACTCTTTAAACAATGACTACAGCTCTTTAAATAGAAAACGGGTCATCGTTTAAGGGGGAGAAAATATTAAAATCATCTTCGTCATTAAATTGATTTTCAAAAGTGACTATGAAAAATTAATGGCTAAATGGTAAATGAGTGGTATTGCTTTAGAAAACGACTTGTGCTCGTTCAAGGTAATAGGACTTGCTTTAGATTTTGGAGATGTGCTAATAGGTTGCGATTGCTAAGTTGTGTGAAAGTTAATAATGGTTAGGAAAAATGAAAAGTAATAAACCAAAAAGGAAAAGGAGTGAAAATGTTGGGTTAAAAGTGACAAGTTGAGAAAGTTGCAAAATTTTTTTTTGACCTAGTCAACCAAAACCCCCCTTGCGTATCATTTTCCTCTTCACTGTTCCTTTTTCACTTGCCGCCATTGATAACACACACACAAGCTTTTTCAAACCGCATTCTACTCAATTCAATCCTTTTCATTCGATCTAAAAGGTATTAACATTGAATCTGTAACTTATAACTCGTCTTAATTCATCTCTTAATCTATTAATTGATTAGGGTACTAAACTTTATTCAATTAGGGTTCGTATGTCTTAATTAAGGGTTAATTGATTAGGGTTTTAGATGGGTTATGCTCGGAATATCTTTAGATTGTGGTTGGTTACCTTAGATTGCCTTAGAACTCACAAACGCGCATAGATTAATCATCAATAGGCTGTGTTTATGAAGTTCCGGATGAACATGGATATCAACTTCCGAATGAAGGAATTTTTCTGAAAAACTTCCGAATGAAGGAAAGTTCCGAACGAACTTCCGAATAAAGGAAGTTCCGAATGAAGGACCTCCGAATGAAGGAAGTTCCGAATGAAGGACTTCCGAATGAAGGAAGTTCCGAATGAAGGACTTCCGAATGAAGGAAGTTCCGAATGAAGGACTTCCGAATGAAGGAAGTTCCGAATGAAGGACTTCCGAATGAAGGAGTTCCGAATGAAGGACTTCCGAATGAAGGAAGTTCCGAATGAAGGACTTCCGAATGAAAGAAGTTACGAATGAAGGACTTCCGAATGAAGAAGTTCTGAATGAAGAACTTTCGAATGAAGAAGTTCCGAATGAAGAAGTTCCGAATGAAGAAGTTCCGAATGAAGAACTTCCGAATGAAGAACTTCCGAATGAAGAAGTTCCGAATGAAGAACTTCCGAATGAAGAAGTTCCGAATGAAGAAGTTCCGAATGAAGAAGTTCCGAATGAAGGACTTCTGAATGAAGAGTTCCGAATGAAGGAATGTTCCGGATGAAGAGTTGTTTGATTAATAGTGTTTGCCTATTATAAGTACTTGTTGTATTATGTTATGAAATGTGTTATGCTTAGAAGTAAGAATGATATATATCTACATATTTTTGTGCATCAACCTTTCATGTCTTATCTTAAAGCAGATACAATGACTAATCCAACAGTACAAGCAATCCAAGACTCTAGAGAAGCCGCAATTGCTGAAGCAAGAACCCTCAAGTTCATACCAAACAATTACCGGCTGAAGCAAGTTTCATAGTCCACTCACCATGGGTTTAAAGTCGCCATAGCAATCCTTGATCAATCCCATTTCAAGAATGCTTTAAGAAGTAGTGCCTCGGTGCCTTATGATTACATGTATGAGTTCTGGGCTACCAAGGAAAGCACTTCGAACAAGATCACCTTCACCATCGACAACAAATAGCAGACACTTACTGTATCAGACTTCCGTAAGATATTTGGCATTAGGGATTCACCCAAAGGTATGGAATTTTCGAGGGATCCTACTAAAGACGAACTCATGGAGTTATTTGATGCTATTGGATGTCCTGACATACGAGTTGCGTCTGAGTTTACCACTGCTAAAGTAGGACAACCTTGGAGAGCATTGTTGGGTATTCTCAGTAGATGTCTTACACCAAAAACAAGTGGGCATGATGCTTTGCGCAGTCCAATAATGAACATCTTCCATGGGATGTACAAAGGCGCAAATGCAGATTATGCTTTATTGTTATGGGAAGAATTCACCTTTCAACTCTTCCATAACAAGAAGCTGAAGACTAATTTCTTTGCTTACCCTCGGTTTATCAAGCTTATCATTAACTATTGTATGAAGAATGATGTTACAATTGATAGGCGTGCAGCAAGTCGTCATCACACTGAAGAGGCTGATCATATTGTGGATTTAAGGCATGAAGGACCATCTGGTGGTGTGATTCCTGGTCCTATTCCCGATTACCTTCTGACGGATAGAATTAAAGGTTCTGCTGATTACAAGCTACTGCAGCTAGAAATCAAGAAGCTAAAAGCAAGCCTTCAGACTGGAGAAGACTCGTCTACTACGGTCAAGAGTAAAGGTAAACGAAAGCAACCAGCTGCTTTACCTGAACCCGAAACCAAGAAGAAGAAGACTGAGGTTAAGAAGGGAAAGGGTAAGGCTGATGAGTTAGTTCTACGAGACGAAGAAGATGTTGTTGATCCTACTCTTGACAAGGCGGAGAGAAAAATGATGAAGATAGCTATTCAAAGGAGTAGGAAAGATACTGGCGGTAGTGGTTTCGATGCAAGGATAAATATTGAAGAAGAGTACGAGGAGCCAGAGGATATTGATGAGTTTGGGTCACCTGAACGGTATTCTACTTCGAAGGAGACATCAATCCCCGTTTCAGCAAGTGTTGAAAAGGAGTCCGGTGCTCCAACAATCATGGTGTCTACTCAACCGTTAGTAACTCAACCTTTAGCAACTCAACCTCCACCAATACAACCCTTACCAACCAGACCGGCTTCAACACCATTCCTTCCACCACCAATAACTCCCATCCTTAGCACCATAGTAACAACCGAGCCTCTTCAATCAACACAGAGCAGCTCTGCAACGTCTACAATGGCTGCATTGGTGATGGCCGAAATGTTGGATAAACATACGAATAATCACAAAAGAGAGATGGATGAACTTCGCCAAGAGCTACATAGACGAGCTCAAAGTGAAGAAGCATCTAAGAAAGCACAAGAAGAGATGCTCGCTAAGTTCGCTGCAGAGATGGAGTTGACTCGAAAAGCACATGCAGAAGAACTAGCTCAGGTTAAGCAGGCTGAGGCTGATAAGCATGCTGCACGTATCACTAGACTTCAAGCGATGAGGGATAAATACAAGGAGCAGAAAGAAGCACTTGAAGCTTCTGTTGAAGAGAGAGTAAAAGAATCTGTTGAATCCATTATGCCTAAACTGCGTGATGAGTTGAAGACACTTGCGGCTGATAACTTGATGATCAAGTCATCCAATCCCTCTGAATCCGCCTACAAAATTGCCTATGACTTGACGGATTTTGAGTTGAAGAAGATCCTCAAAGCTCGTATGAGGGAACTTGGATCGTTTGATAAATCTAGGATACAACGGGCTCTTTACAAGTCCCTGAATGACGCTATCATGGAGGATGATAGGTTATTTAAAACGTTTGGAAGTGTGGTACCATACCACATTCTGCCTGAGGAAGAAAGGGAAGAAAGTGAAGAAGAAGAGGGTACTGGTGAAGAAGAGGAAGAAGAAGAAGAAAAGGATGATGACGATGAAGACGATGATGGTGATGATGATGAAGATGATGATGATGATGAGGGTGATGATGGTGGTGATGGTAATGAGGAGAGTGCGAAGGGGAGCAACGACGATAACGATGAGGATGATGATGGTACACAACCCAAAAAGGGGGACAAGGTAGCCACCACAAAGAAACCTTCGAAGTCTGGAACCAAGTCGAAGAAAGATGCTGCAGAAAAGGAAAAATCCACTTCCACTGAATCAAGACGATCCAAGTGGCGCCACGATGTGAATGCTACTACAGCGTCATCGATTCCTGATACATCTATCGCTGTATCTATACCTGTTACCACTAACCCTGTTAGTTCTGTTGTTGTTGCTCCTGTGATTGCAGAATCGGTAACTGAACCTGAAGCTGCACAACACTCACCTGTTCACGACACCGCCGAGATGCCTGAATCAGAACCAGCAGATGTTCATGTGTCCACTCCTCTACAACAAGAACCACAATCTACTGTTCCTGAATCAAGCACAAGGGATTGGGCAGACACGTTGGAGATTGACGAGACTGCACCACCACAGGCTTGGATCACGGCAGCGGCGCATTTTGATCCGATCACAGACGCTGACAGAGATGTTTTATATCTCTGTATCCGCAGTCCGATTGACTTATGTGCATTCCTGGCTCATGAGTATAAGACTTCGGTTACTCCGTCTTTGGTGAAGAGAGCCCTGAAGGATAAGCGAATTCGCGCCAAAACCAGGTTAACCCGAATGGAGTTCGAGTATTATGCTGATGAGATCTTGAAAGCTCTGAATATCGTTCAACGGCCAGGTCTTCATGAATCAGAAAGAGCTCCACCGCCACTTGATCCTACTCAAGATAATCAGATTGCTCTCGACTTCTTCGTCACCTATGATCTTGAGTATCTTCTGAAGGGTTCATCAAAGTACGCAACCTCCTTGACCTTGCTAAAAGCTGCCAACTGGGGGACAATACCCTGGATCGAAGAAAAGGTAAACCAACTCTGGGTCCCAAAGGTAACTCGTAATTATGATATGTATGCTGTTATAGGTGCATCTCATTGGGACGAACGAGTCCGAAGGGCGTACAGGGGTTGCTGCTTAGTCAATTCAGGAAGCAACGTTAGATCCGATATCCGCATCTCCAGTATTTTAGGGCTGAAAACTGAAGCCAAGAATGGCTATTATCATGTGACGGAGATTCGTTTGAAAAGGGAGGATGACAGAGAATACAAAATCCAGCAGGGAGATTTTTCTATCATTCGCCTTGAGGATATCGAAGATATGTTACTTCTGATGACCCGTGATCAACTCACACATATTCCTCGTGAAGACCTCATTGCCTTGAATACAGCACTTCGTATGTTCACACGAAGCGTTGTTATCAAGAAACGAGTTGAAGATCTGCAGTTGGGAGTCGAAAGCTACCAAAGGAAGCTCAACTTAACCCGTCCAGTGAATCAAGTTCTACCTCAACATGTAGATAGATGTCCTTATACCGGCATTTCTGTTCCGAATTTCGGCATTTTCTACTTGAACAGTCGAGGGTTAATGAAGTTTATGAGGGTGGGTGAGCTTTATAAGTACAGTGATGGGACTCTCCTATATGTCAGAGGAAAGTTGGAGCATCTTAATTCGGGTGGGACTTTACCAGAAATGACTGAGGATTGGCACCAGGGTTATCGGCAGATGGCGAAGTATGTGATCAAGAAGATTGATCAAAAGCTCCGTGAACGTAGATTGATGAGGAGCTTGGAAAGATTCGTTGGTGGTAGACCATATTTAGTGCACCACAAGCTACTGCAACGATCCATCTAATGGGTCGTACACTTCAGGTCCACTTTATATTGGTTTTCAATTGTGAATATGTATATTTGTGAATATTGTGCTTGTACGGCTTGATGTAGTGTTAAAGTTTGATAATTTTTCAAGAATTTCTCACGAGATTCTAAATCTTTAAAAATATATCATACTAAAGCACTACAAATATCCCTTATTAATTTAAGGGGGAGCATGAACATGTTCTATGGCCAAACATCGATTTCATTTTTTACCCAAAGACCGGTTAATCCATTCAATATCCCAAATATTAATGGTTAACATTTTGGATAAGGGGAGAAAATGGGATTAAGGAGATTTAAATGATACTTGGCTAAAAGATGAAAAAGACTTAACGATTATCCAACTTAATATGTGTAAAGCACATGTTAAGGGGGAGCGTTTTTGATGAACAAAACACCTAAGGTACAAAACTTTTGATTTCAATATCACAAGTACCTTATGTGATTTTTCAATGATTTTTCATGGTGGCTATACTTTCCCAAAACACGCTTAATTCACGACGATGTGGTGACAAAAGGGTGGTAGGAATAGGTTTAGTCCAATGATTCATCAGAGCCGATGGAATCTTCCCAAGGACAATTCCCTAGATAGAATTAGAAGTCCTAGGAAAGATGGAGAAAGAATGTGAACGTAGCTGAATGCCGACCAAGTACTTAAGCTAGCACTGGAACAATCACAACAAGGTGCTAGTGATGACGTATTGGTAAGCATTGAAGGGGTTGAAGAATGAAAAAGAATTGTAAAGATAAAGGGTGTAAAGAAAGAAGCCCTCCTTACAACTTTAGGCAGAAACCGGGTCAATACATATGCTATTGAGATCATTTTTGTTAATGATTCTTGATATTGAAGAAAGACGTCATGGACCCAGTGATGCAATGCACAACCCTTCCCAGCTAACTCAAATATCTCTCAAAAGGTATTTGTTTTAATCACACGGAGATCAACACGTTATCTATTGGTTTATTCACTCCGAATAGACTGGTATTGAAAAGGTGGCACTCCTCTCCAGCCATCGCTCACTAAATCAAAACGCACAATCGAGTCTAGAGCCAAGAGATCATCAAAAGTCTCATTAGGACACTTTCCATTTATTCCTTGCTTTCTCACACACTGTGAAAAGTAAGAGATTTTTATGAGTCCTACACAGTATTCTTGTAATATTGCCAGAACATCCGAGTAATACGCAAGTACTACAATGAAGATGGAAATCCTGCTTGAGCCAACATCAAACAAGCTCATGGTAGGTTACACGTGCGGTTCTTTTAGAACCAATCTTGTGAAAAACTGGAAAGAAACAGTGGTTTAATTCTTAATTGAACTTAAACTCGTTCCAGGCCTCTACGCATTATCATATGATCTTGCCAGAACACTCAGAGTGACTCTTTATTGATCACAGTGACGAGTGGAAATCCTTCTAGTGTTAACATCAAACAGCACTTGGTAGGTGACGTGCAAGATTCTTTATGAATTGAGCTCGTGACAACTGGAAAGCAACGATGGTGAAAATCTTAATTGAAATTCACTTGTTCCAGGTTTCATGAATTGACGGCTTCAAATCACAAGGATAATTTATCCAAGTGATTCACTCTTTATGTTCGCAGTCAGCTTTGGACGGTCGAATAAAGAGAACGGGTTTAGCCGCGAAATCCTGTCAGGAAGTTACTTAATTGAAACTATCCGTCACGGGTACGATATCTAATATCGCCCAACGGTCTTCATCCACCGGAGGTAAAATGCTACCGAATTAGAATAAAATGTTCAAAGCCATTTTATTCGTGTCGTTGCTGTGTACCTGTTAAAGACGGTGGCGTTGCTGTGTACCTGTTGAAGACGGTGGCGTTGCTATGTACCAGTTAAAGACGATGGTGTTGCGGTGTACCTGTAGGAGTCGTTCCCACATGCTTATGTCTTTCTGCATCAAAGTTCAGCAAAAAATTCAAGAAAGTACAAGATGAAGTCTTCCGCTGTAACAAACTCTGAAGCTTTCGAGAATTTAACAAAAAGACATAAGTGTGTGGAACATGGAGTCACGAGGAGGCAAAATTCACAAGAAGGCAAAGATCGCACGTGAAAGGCCAAAAGAACAATGCTCTCAAGCCAAAGCCTAAAAGATCAAATCAAAATATTCACAACAAAAATAAAAAGAAGAAAAGACTACGAGCTAAAGAACGAAGACTTAGTATAGTATGCTAGGTTTAGAACTTTGTAACGTGGAGTGACCTCCCTTAGGGGGAGATTGTTAGAAATACGTTTTTACGTATATTAGAAGTATCGGTCACTCCACAATATTATTTATGTTGTAATAGCTCGTAGTTAACAAATAGTTAATAGTTACTTATTTAGTTAAGTAAGAACCGGTCCATGGGCTTGTCATGGGCCGGCCCAAGTCCACATAAGGCTTGGAAGTATAATTACCCCTTTCCTCCTTGGAAAGGGGTTGGTGGTTGTTCACTTTCTAGTTTCACTTAATAAAATAACACATAGTTTTCTCTCACTTTCTCTCTCTAGTTTCTCTCTCTAGAAAACATCAACCCACTTCATAGATTCATAGGTTATCAAGATTCTACATAACTTTCAACTCTTCCAAAACAAGAAGCTGAAGACTAATTTCTTTCGTTACCCTCGGTTTATCAAGCTTATTATTAACTATTTTATGAAGAATGATGTCTCTATTGATAAGCGTGCAGCAAGTCGTCATCACACTGAAGAGGCTGATCACACTGTGGATCTAAGGCATGAAGGACCATCTGGTGGTGTTATTCCTGGTCCTATTCCCGATTATCTTCTGACGGATAAAATTAAAGCTTCTGCTGATTACAAACTACTGCTACTAGAAATCAAGAAGCTAAAAGCAAGCCTTCAGACTAGAGAAGACTCGTCTACTACGGTCAAGAGTAAAGGTAAACGTAAGCAACCAACTGCTTTATCTGAACCCGAAACCAAGAAGAAGAAGACTGAGGCCAAGAAGGGAAAGGGTACGGCTGATGAGTTAGTTCTCCGCGATGAAGAAGATGTTGATGATCCTACTCTTGACAAGGCTGAGAGAAAATTAATGAAGATAGCTATTGAAAAGAGTAGGAGGGACACGGGCGGTAGTGGTTCGGGTGCACAGATAAATATTGAAGAAGAGTACGAGGAGCCAGAGAATATTGATGAGTTTGGATCACCTGAACGGTATTCTACTTCGAAGGAGACATCCATCCCTGTTTCAGCAAGTGTTGAAAAGGAGTCCGGTGCTCCTACAATCATGGTACCTACTCAGCCTTTAGTAACGCAACCTCCACCAATACAACCCTTACCAACCCGACCGGTTCCAACACCATTTCTTCCACCTCCAATAACTTCCATCCTTAGTACTGTAGTCACAACCGAGCCTCTTCAACCAACCCTAAGTAGCTCTGCATCGTCTTCAATGGCTGCATTTGTAATGGCAGAGATGTTGGATAAACACACGGATAATCAAAGAAGAGAGATGAATGAACTTCGAGAAGAGCTACTTAGACGAGTGAAAAGTGAAGAAGCCTCAAAGAAAGCCCAAGAAGAGATGCTTGCTAAGTTCGCTGCAGAGATGGAGTTAACACGTAAAACTCATGCAGAAGAACTAGCTCGGGTCAAGCAGGCTGAAGCTGATAAGTATTCAGCACGAATCACGAGACTTCAAGCTATGAGGGATAAATACAAGGAGCAGAAAGGAACACTTGAAGCTTCTGTTGAAGAGAGAGTGAAAGAATCCGTTGAGTCCATTATGCCAAAACTGCGTGATGAGTTGAAGACACTCGCGGCTGATAACTTGATGATCAAGTCATCCAATCCTTCTGAATCCGCCTACAAAATTGCTTATGATTTAACGGATTTTGAATTAAAGAAGATCCTCAAAGCTCGTATGAGGGAACTTGGATCTTTGATAAATCTAAAGTTCAACGGACTCTCTACAAGTCACTCAATGACACTATTATGGAGGATGATCGGCTATTTAAGATGTTTGGTAGTGTGGTACCTTACCACATTCTGCCTGAGGAAGAAAGGGAAGAAAGTGAACAAGAAGAGGGTGACGGGGAAGAAGAAGGTGAAGAAGAAGAAGAAGTAGAAGAGGATGATGATGGTGACGATGATGGTGATGATGATGAAGATGATGATGATGATGATGGTGATGATGGTGGTGATGGAAATGAGGAGAGTGCTAAGGGAAGCAACAAAGATGACGATGAGGATGATGATGGTAAACAGCCTGAAAAGGGGGATAAGGTTTCCAGCACAAAGAAACCTTCTAAGTCTGGAACCAAGTCTAAGAAAGATGCTGCGGAAAAGGAAAAATCCACTTCAACGGAATCAAGACGATCCAAGTGGCGCCATGATGTGAATGCTACTACGGCGTCATTGATTCCCGGTACATCTATTGCTGTGTCTATACCTGTTACCACTAACCCTGTTAGTTATGTTGTTGCTCCTGTGATTGCAGAGTCAGTAACTGAACCTGAAGCTGCACAACACTCGCCGATTCATGACACCGCCGAGATGCCTGAATCAGAACCAGCAGATGTTCACGTTTCTACTCCTCTACAACAAGAACCACAATCTACTGTTCCCGAGTCAAGCACACGGGACTGGGCGGACACATTGGAGACTGATGAAACTGCACCGCCACAAGCTTGGATCACGGCAGTTGCTAAATATGATCCAATCACAGACGCTGACAGAGATGTTCTATATCTCCGTATCCGTAGTCCGATTGACTTGTGTGCATTTCTGGCTCATGAGTATAAGTCTTCGGTCACTCCGTCTTTGGTGAAGAGAGCGCTAAAGGATAAGAGAATTCGCGCCAAAACCAGGTTAACCCGAATGGAGTACGAGTATTATGCTGACGAGGTCCTGAAAGCTCTTAACACCGTTCAAAGGCCAGGCCTCCATGAATCAGAAAGAGCTCCACCTCCACTTGATCCTTCTCAAAATAATCAAATTGCTCTCGACTTCTTCATCACCAATGATCTTGATTATCTTCTCAAGGGTTCATCAAAGTACGCAACCTTGCTGACCTTGCTGAAAGCTGCCAACTGGGGGACAATACCCTGGATCGAGGAAAAGGTAAACCGACTCTGGGTCCCAAAGGTAACTCGTAATTATGATATGTATGCTGTTATAGGTGCATCTCATTAGGACGAACGAGTCCGAAGGGCGTACAGGAGTTGCTGCTTAGCCAATTCAGGAAGCAACGTTAGATCCGATATTCGCATCTCCAGCATTTTGGGACTGAAAACTGAAGCCAAGAATGGCTATTATCATGTGACGGAGATTCGTCTAAAAAGGGAGGATGACAGAGAATACACAATCCAGCAGGGAGATTTTTCTATCATTCGCCTTGAGGATATCGAAGACATGTTGCTTATGATGACCCGGGATCAACTCACCCATATTGCTCGTGAAGACATCATTGCCTTGAATACAGCACTTCGTATGTTCACACGAAGCGTTGTTATCAAGAAACGAGTTGAAGATCTTCAATTGGGAGTTGAAAGCTACCAAAGGAAGCTCAACCTCACCCGTCCAATGAATCAAGTTCTACCTCAACATGTCGATAGATGTCCCTATACTGGCATTACTGTTCCGAATTACGGCATTTTCTACTTGAACAGTCGAGGGATAATGAAGTTTATGAGGGTGGGTGAGCTTTATAAGTACAGTGATGGGACTCTCATATACGTCAGAGGAAAGTTGGAGCATCTTAATTCGGGTGGGTCTTTACCAGAGATGACTGAGGATTGGCATCAGGGTTATCGGCAAATGGCGAAGTATGTGATCAAGAAGATTGATCAAAAGCTCCGTGAACGTAGATTGATGAGGAGCTTAGAAAGATTCGTTGGTGGTAGACCATATGGAGTGCACCACAAGTTACTGCAACGATCCATATAATGGATCGTACATCTCAGGTCTACTTTATATTGGTTTTTAATTGTGAATATGTAAATTTGTGAATATTGTGCTTTTACGGCTTGATGTAGTGTTAAGGTATGATAATTTTTCAAGATTTTCTCACGAGATTCTAAATCTTTCAAAATATATCATACTAAAGCACCACAACTATCCCTTATTAATTTAAGGGGGAGCATTAACATGTTCTATGGCCAAACATCGATTTCATTTTTACCCAAAGATCGGTTAATCCATTCAATATCCCAAATATTAATGGTTAACATTTTGGATAAGGGGAGAAAATGGGATTAAGGAGACTTAAATGATACTTGGCTAAAAGATGAAAAAGACTTAACGATAATCCAACTTAATATGTGTAAATCACGTGTTAAGGGGGAGCGTTTTTGTTGAACAAAACACCTAAGGTACAAAACTTTTGATTTCAATATCACAAGTACCTTAAGTGATTTTCAATGATTTTTCATGGTGGCTATACTTTCCCAAAACACGCTTAACTCACGACAAATGTGGTGACAAAAGGGTGGTAGGAATAGGTTGAGTCCAATGATTCATCAGAGCCGATGGAATCTTCCCAAGGTCAATTCCCTAGATAGAATTAGAAGTCCTAGGAAAGTTGGAGAAAGATTGTGAACGTAGCTGAATGCCGACCAAGTACTTAAGCTAGCACTGGAACAATCACAACAAGGTGCTAGTTATGACGTATTGGTAAGCATTGAAGGGGTTGAAGAATGAAAAAGAATTGTAAAGATAAAGGGTGTAAAGAAAGAAGCCCTCCTTACAACTTTAGGCAGAAACCGGGTCAATACATATGCTATTGAGATCATTTTTGTTAATGATTCTTGATATTGAAGAAAGACATCATGGACCCAGTGATGCAATGCACAACCCTTCCCAGCTAACTCAAATATCTCTCAAAAGGTATTTGTTTTAATCACACGGAGATCAACACGTTATCTATTGGTTTATTCACTCCGAATAGACTGATATTGAAAAGGTGGCACTCCTCTCCAGCCATCGCTCACTAAATCAAAACGCACTATCGAGTCTAGAGCCACGAGATCATCAAAAGTCTCATTAGGACACTTTCCATTTATTCCTTGCTTTCTCACACACTGTGAAAAGTAAGAGATTTTCATGAGTCCTACGCAGTATTCCTGTAATATTGCCAGAACATCCGAGTAATACGTAAGTATTACAATGAAGATGGAAATCCTGCTTGAGCCAACATCAAACAAGCTCATGGTAGGTTACACGTGCGGTTCTTTTAGAACCAATCTTGTGAAAAACTGGAAAGAAACAGTAGTTTAATTCTTAATTGAACTTAAACTCGTTCCAGGCCTCTACGCATTATCATATGATCTTGCCAGAACACTCAGAGTGACACTCTTTAGTGTTCACGGTGACGAGTGGAAATCCTTCTAGTGTTAACATCAAACAACACTTGGTAGGTAACAAGCAAGATTCAACTTGAATCAAGTTTGTGACAACTGGAAAGCAACGATGGTGAATATCTTAATTGAAATTCACTTGTTCCAGGTTTCATGAATTGATGGCTTCAATCATAAGGATTTTTAATCCAAATGATTCACTCTTTATGTTCGCAGTCAGCTTTGGACGGTCGAATAAAGAGAACGGGTTTACCCGCGAAATCCTGTCAGGAAGTTACTTAATTGAAACTATCCGTCACGGGTACGATATCTAATATCGTCCAACGGTCTTCACCGACTGGAGGTAAAATGCTACCGAATTAGAATAAAATGTCAAAGCCATTTTATTCGTGTCGTTGCTGTGTACCTGTTAAAGATGGTGGCGTTGCTGTGTACCTGTTGAAGACGGTGGCGTTGCTGTGTACCAGTTGAAGACGCTGGTGTTGCGGTGTACCTGTAGAAGTCGTTCCCACATGCTTATGTTTTTTCGCATCAAAGTTCAGCAAAATTCAAGAAAGTGCAAAATAAAGTCTTCCGCTGTACCAAACTCTGAAGCTTTCGAGAATTCAACAAAAAGACATAAGTCTGTGGAACATGGAGTCACGAGGAGGCAAGTTTCACAAGAAGGCAAAGATCGCACGTGATTGGTCAAAAGAACAATGCTCTCAAGCCAAAGCCTAAAAGATCAAATAAACATTTTCACAACAAAAAGAAAGAAGAAAAGACTACGAGCTGAAGAACGAAGACTTAGTATAGTATGCTAGGTTTAGAACTTTTTAAACGTGGAGTGACCTCCCTTAGGGGGAGATTGTTAGAAATACGTTTTTACGTATATTAGAAGTATCGGTCACTCCACAATATTATTTATGTTGTAATAGCTCGTAGTTAATGTTACTTATTAAGTTAAGTAAGAAACCGACCCATGGGCTTGTCATGGGTCGGCCCAAGCCCAAATAGTGGCCTTGGATATAAATACCCCTTTCCACCATGGAAAGGGGTTGGTTGTTGACATTCCATTTTTCTCATTTAATGAAAAACATATAGTTTCTCTCTCACTTTCTCTCACTAGTTTCTCTCTCTAGGAATCTTCAACCCACTTCATAGATTCATGGGTTATCAATATTCTACAATCTTTTTGGATTGATGGATTTCAAATTTTATGCATCTGGTTTTGATCTGGTTTTGATCTAGTGTGTGTAAACTTGGGGTGAGAGAAATATTGGAGATATATTTAGTAAGTGATAAATATAAGAGATACGTGGGTATTTATTCACCATAAATGAGACGCTCTCGGTTGGTTATTTACTAGTTTGCCCCTAAAGTTTGTAATATATACCAAATCAATATACAATTTTAATAGATTTTTCCAAATCAATATTTAATTTTAACATATTAATAGGTAGGTGTTCGTTTATTCATCATAATTGCGACATTCTAGGAAGGTTATTACTAATATTTACCAAATCAATATACAACGTTATCATATTTTAGCAAATCAATATATAAATTTATCATATTTTATCAAATCAATATACCATTTTATCAGATCTCTTTAAAAAAAATATTAAATATAAAGGTATAATGCTTAAAAATCTACTTATTTCCATTAGAAGTTTACCAAATCATAAAGGTTAATTACTGCATTACAGGAGAGTATAACCAAAATAAATATTAGGTAAATAGAGTGGCATTTACAATGTACTTAGGCCAAGCTGAAATAAAATTACAACAGAAACAAACTTTATGTTTTGGGTAAACTTTACATAATAAAATTCTTCAAAAGTTTATACTAATTTCATTAAATTTCATCCATGGATTTCCTTCTTTATTCTTGCTTCAAACTTTCTCATGAGCCTAATATTAACTTTCACATTGAAACCACTTATAATCTTTTGTTTCTTTTTTTGCTTCTTCCAATGTTGGTCCGCCGCTTTGAGTAACTCATTTCTCCAAAGGTTACAAGGCAACAGCGGAATCTTTGCTAAGTACTTTGCTCTGAGAGTGTTAATAGTTGATTTTTGATATCTATTTTCATCTGGCATTTTCATCAACCATATTTCTTTACTGGCGTACATCTCCATATGCCTCATAGCAAATAGACCACAGTCGACAACATTTTTTTTTGTCCTCCAAGTCATCTTCAAGACTCTTGGGACGACCTTCATGAATGCAGCATGTTTTGGATGACTTACACTTTCTAGGTAAGCAATGAATAATTTGATCTGTGAAAAATACAAGATTGTTGTTAATGCTGTAAAATAATATGTAATGCATTAAAAAAATTTACCTATTATATTTAAAAAAAATTATAACAAAATTTTGAAGGTTATAAAAAACTCGTATTTATTAATACATATCTATTTATCCAAATGAGATTCATAAATCAAAAAATTACCATTGTCATGGCATAAGGGCCATATCTGTCATCAAGATCCTCAGGATCATCATCAAGGTTGTCTACGATTTCTATTTCAGCAGATATCATATTTAAGCATATTAAATAGTAATGGTTTACAACACCTATCATCTGAATGTAAGGAATCATAACCTGTAGATAATTCAATAAAATATTATTAACTAAAACATAGTAATGCTGCAAAAATTTAAATGTAATGCTGTAAATAATTTTTAAATAGTATTAGTAATAGATGTTATTTATGACTTACCATACTAATGTTATTCAGATTTGTTTTCTTTGAATTCTGTAAAACAGACTCAAAGCTATCATCAAAAACTTTTCTCAAGTGTTCTTCATCCATTTTCTGTTCAACCAGCGCGGGAGGCTGTATATAATCACAAAAAAATAAAATATTTCAAACTATAGAAATTCAATTTTTTAAGTATATATAGACAAAAAACTCACCAGCATTCCTGTACTGCAGTACAAATTTGAGTTAAATGAGACGCCGATTTGAATGTCTCCTCATACGCCAGAACAAGACTCCATAAGTCAAGAATATTTGATGAAATTAGGATGTTTGGATAAAGACTCAAGAACCATATACATTCATTTATTATGCCCAATCCACTGAATATAAATTCCCTGCGCATTATAAAAGGAATTCAGTTTTTTACCAAATCACAAAAAAAAAATATATCTATAATATGCAATTCAGTTACTTTATTAAAGGTTAATGCAGTAAAAACTAACCCTTCAGGACAACTGCCACTCCATACATATTCTATAACCTTTATTTCATCTTCAGTAAATGGTATGGCTGGATGAATTTTCCTCTCGTGATATGCTGACAACTTTTCACTTGAGTCTATCCTATAAACCGCATCTTCTAATACTTCAGCGCCTCTTTTCATACTTCTGATAGGCCTTTTAAAATCACTTTCATTTGAGGGTTCTGGAACTGCAATACTAACCACTTTCTCTTTTCCTTTTTCTGAATTCTTATCTGTAACACTACTTTTGAACATTGGCGTCTTAGTGTCTGTGTTTTGGACTGCATTAACAAGTATTGAAGCCATTCCAGCAATTTCAAGAATTTCAGTTGCTTCAGCCACTTCATTAGCTTCAACAGATGATTTTGGAGGAAATTCAACAACTTCATGAGCTTCAACACTTTTTTCTATGGCACTTGTATTTCCTTCATCCATTTTTCTTGCCTCAAAATGTCCTTCATTGTTTCGTACTAGGCTTAATTTCAGATTTCTTGATTTTGGACGAAAGGAAGGAGTGTTGAGATTTTGTAAAACATCTGAGGTACAAGTCCAAACATTATCGGTCATATTGTCAACCAAATCAAATGCATCCAAACCTGGTTGACCTACATCAAAATCAACAACTTTAGCACCCAAGATACCCAAATCATCTTCAACATCAATCTTTCTTCGTTTGTTGATTTGATATCCTTTTTCGTCTTCCTTCGTTTGTGATAAAGGTTCTATTGTGGGAAGTCTAGTGTTTAGATAACTCAACAAACTTTTATCACTATCTTCTGAAGGTTCTTCTACGACATAAGCTATCCGAGCATTTTTATCAGTTTCATTTGAAGATTGTGTTTCTGGAGGAGTTGTCTGAGTGAAATAAGTATAATCAAATGGTACAATGCCCATTTTTTGCCCTACAATCAGATTTTGAGGCCCCTCCCCAGCATTTTTACAATAATGCTCATCTTTCTTTTCCTCATTTACATCGTCACCACCTTTTTTATTCTTTTTTTCATCATCGCCATTATCTGCATATTTTTACATTGTTAGAGTTTTTAAATTGCAAACCTTACCAAATTAACGTAATAATGTTATAGCATTGTAGTTATATTATTACCAAAATTTTTTAGTAGAACATAGAAAAATATAATTTGAAGGTTATAGACATACCATCATCTTGATCCTCAACATTTCCTTTTTCTACATCATCAAGTTGATCATCAACATTTCCCTTTACTGCATCATTATCATCATCTAATGCATCATCATCGTCATCTTCTTCGTCATCATCTAATCCATCATCATTGTCAGTTTCATCATCTATATCATCATCCTCATCTCCATTCCCGTCTTCACTACCATCATTTTCATCATCCTCATCTCCATTCCCCTTTTTACTATCATAATTTTCATCTTCCACATCACCTTGCTTATGTTTATAATAAACTATGAAAACCTTATTTCTATGATTTACAAGTTTTTTTAACCTTTCGGACTCAGGATAGTATCTAAAAGCAAGATCCAATTTTCTATCAGAATCTTCCATCAGCTTAATTGCTTGCTGTAGATTAGCTTTTACAGTATTACACATTTCCTATAATATAAAAAAGCATTTAAAGTTTAATGCATTAAATTGTTTTTTTTGCTAAATCACTTTCATAACTTTTAAAAAATAACATCATAACTATCATTTTCAAACAACCGAGTTCTCAATCCTCATTACAAAGAAGGAGTCTTCCCAATATGGGGAATCAAAAGGCTCCCACTAGGTTTTCGAGCTTGTTCCTAGTGAGCCACATGCATCAAATATTTTTTGATTATGTGAGCCTTAAGACCGGAAAATTTACTGAATTTTAGTTAATTTTTTAACCAAATCATCTTACGTAACATATATTTCATTCAAAATTATTACCTTAAAAGTTTTAGATGAAAAATCTTTAGCTTCTTCAAGTTCTTCTTCTGAAAACTCTTCTTCATCTTCTACAACATCAACAAAATAAATTATTATATAATAACAAAATTGCAAGAATATTTTTATTTTATATTTTATGTATACCTGATAAATTCACTAATTTCTTTTTTCGGTATCTTTCTTCTTTGGCTTAATCCATTCTAAACCATCAACGATTTCTAAACGTCCAAAACCTCCTTTCTTAAGTTCAAGAGATTCTCTAGCTTTCATCAACTGATGATTCCATGCTTTGAACGCAGGGACTGTTTTTTCGACCTTTACCTTTTTACACACAGTTGAATTGCAATACACAAGCTGCATCAAAAGAATATATTTTAGTAGTTAGCTGTTGAAAATTTATGTAAAATTTAATAAACTAAAAAGTAAATTTTTACAGCATTTTAAGTAAAAAATTTACAGCAGTTAAGACTAAAATTTACAGCATTTAAGTTTAAATTAGTACTTACTGTGAGTAAAACCAATGGTCCACTGAAGGTGCTACTTGAATCAAAACTGGTGCATTCCCTCACTAAACATTCTAATACATATGAGCACCAATCCATTTTTGCAATCCTATCAGTGTTATTCCCAATAAATAGAATAAGCCTCTCATTTATCGTTCCATCTTTGTTACCTTATCCGATTATTGAGAAGAACAGTGATAGGAAACCAACATCAAATACCCAATTGTCTTTTTCGTATTCAGACAAAAATGATTCCAATTTTGATACTCCGATTTATCATTACCGACAATATGCTTCACCTTTCTTCTCCATCTTTGAGTCGTAGGCTCTAATAGATTTTTTTCTTTTAGAGTTTCAACAGGGATATCACCCATTGGTATCCCAAGAATATCATGCACAAGTTGTTTGGTAAACTTTATCTTCCTACCATCTCCCATTCCTAGAGTGCGTGTTTCTGAATCAAAATTGGTAGCTAAAAACAGACCTAAGGTTGATGGGATATAATATATGATGAAGTTTTTAGGAAATTCACCAAATCCCACTTCTCGAACACGCTTGTCTTGTTGAGGGCTTAAGTTGTTTAGGATCTTTTGGAGATTTCTTGGTGACATTGTGTATTTTATTGTTTCCTGATCAGCCTTTTTTGGCTTCTTTTGTTGAATTGCTTGTGGATAACAAACGATCATATTATCTTTTGTTTTTGCCTTCTTTTTTGACTGAAAATAGACATCAGAATCTTTTTTTACTGCAAGCCTTTTCCCCTTATCTTCCTTTTTTCTATCTTATATTTATTGAAAGTATTTTCTTCAAAATCCGAATCACTGTTTTCCGTTGGTTTTTTTTTCTCATTGGTCTTTTTAACTGATGGAGATATACCTGAAAAGATCACACACTCTATTCATTTACAGACAGTCTATATAAATCTTTCATTTGAACCTAACACATAATCAAGAGCATTAGAATACAAATTTTAACACATCACTCTGATTTTCAAACGTATAAACTCACATTTAATCATAATTTAGACAACAACCAACCTAAATCATTCATATGAACCTAACTTGGATTCTATAGCATTAGAATACAAATTTTAACACATTATAGTGTTTTTCAAGTATGAAATCTCACATTTAATCATACTTTAGACAACGGCTAACTGATATCATTCATATGAACATAACTTGGATATTAGAGCATTAGAGTACAAATTTTAACACATCATAGTGATTTTCAAGTATGAAATCTCACATTTAATCATACTTTAGACAACGGCTAACTAAAATCATTCATATGAATCTAACTCGTATTTTAGAGCATTAGAGTTCAAATTTTAACACATTATAGTGTTTTTCAAGCATGATATCTCACATTTAATCAAACTTTAAACAACATCTAACAGGAAACATTCATAAGAACCTAACTCGGATTTTAGAACATTAGAATACAAATTTTAAGACATCATACTGATTTCAAGCATATAAACTTACATTTAATCAAATTCTGAACAACATTTAAACTAAATCATTCATATATACTTAACTCAGATTTTAGAGCATTAGAGTCCAAATTTTAACACATCGCATTGTTTTTCATGCATGAAAACTCCCATTTAATCATACTTTAGACAACAGCTAACCTAAATCATTCATATCAACATAACTTGGATTTTAGAGCATTAGAGTACAAATTTTAACACATCACTCTGATTTTCGAACATATAAACTCACATTTAATGAAACTATAAAAAACAATTAACATAAATCATTCATATCAACATAACTTGGATTTTAGAGCATTAGAGTGCAAATTTTAACACATCACAGTGATTTTCAAGTATGAAATCTCACATTTAATCATACTTTAGACAACGGCTAACTAAAATCATTCATTTAAATCTAACTAGCATTTTAGAGCATTAGAGTTCAAATTTTAACACATTATAGTGTTTTTCAAGCATGATATATCACATTTAATCAAACTTTAAACAACAGCTAACAGAAAACATTTATATGAACCTAACTCGGATTTTAGAACATTAGAATTCAAATTTTAACACATCGCATTGATTTTCAAGCATGAAAACTCCCATTTAATCATACTTTAGACAACAGCTAACCTAAATCATTCATATCAACATAACTTGGATTTTAGAGCATTAGAGTACAAATTTTAACACATCACTCTGATTTTCAAACATATAAACTCACATTTAATGAAACTATAAAAAACAGTTAACATAAATCATTCATATCAACATAACTTGGATTTTAGAGCATTAGAGTGCAAATTTTAACACATCACAGTGATTTTCAAGTATGAAATCTCACATTTAATCATACATTAGACAACAGCTAACTAAAATCATTCATATGAATCTAACTAGCATTTTAGAGCATTAGAGTTCAAATTTTAACACATTATAGTGTTTTTCAAGTATGATATCTCACATTTAATAAATCTTTAAACAACAGCTAACAAAAAACATTCATATGAACCTAACTCGGATTTTAGAACATTAGAATACAAATTTTAACACATCATTATGATTTTCAAGCATATAAACTTACATTTAAACAAATTAACATTTAACATAAATCATTCATATGAACCTAATTCTAATTCTAGAGAATTATAGTTAATTTTTAGCACATAGAAATGATTTTGAAGCATTAAAAGCCACTTTTAAACAAATTTTAGTATAACATCTAACCTAAATCATTCATATGAACCTTAGTATAATTCTAAAGCATTATAGTGCATTTTTAACACATAGCAGTGATTTTGAAGCTTAAAAAGTAATTTTTAATCAAATTTTGAACAAAATCTAACCTAAATCATTTATATGAACCTTAGACCAATTCTATAGCATTACAATGCAATTTTTAACACATAGCAATCATTTTGAATCATAAAAAGTAACTTTTAAACAAACTTTGATCAACATCTAACCTAATCATTCATATGAACTTAAGTCTAATTCTAGTGCATTATACTGCATTTTTAACAAATAGCATTTATTTTCAAGCATAAAAAGTATATTTAAACAAAGTTTGAACAATAATTTATAAATTAACAAATTTATTACCAGACTGAGAAGGCGGAGATAGTCCAATAAAGGTTCGAACCATCTCGATTGGCTGCTTAACTTTCTGATTCAAGATGATTCAGAGGGTGAAATGAGAGTTTTTTGATCGGATTCACTGTGAGAAGTGTGTGTTTTTGATCGGTTTCAGTGCGTTAACTGTGTGTTTATTGAGCGGTTTCAGTGCCTTAAGTGTGTGTTTATTGAGCGGTTTTTAACTACGTGTATTGTGTGTACTATGTATTTTGATCAGTTATGGGCGCGTTTAATATTTTTTTTCTTTCGAGAATTGTCCTTAAAGTTTGAGAATTTACAAAAAAGACACTATTTTTTTATCAAATTAGGTGATTTTGATCAAAGGGTTGAGATTTCACCTTATTTATTTTATTATAAGTTTCGTTTTATAATAACCCCACTTTATATGTATATATATATATATATATATATATATATATATATATATATATATATATATATATATATATATATATATATATATATATATATATATATATATATATATATATATATATATATATATATATATGGGAGAGATCAAATAAAAAAACTTTTTTTGGTGCGAAGGATAAGAAAAATATTTAGCCATTGATTTAAAATCAATGGATGAGATTAAACCATAATCCTAATAACTAACCAACTAACTAACCAACCATTTAAATATAATTTTTAAATAGTTTTTCAAAAATTCAGAAAAAATTCCAGTAGATCGGGTATGTTGGTGAAATTTTTTTTTGTGAAAAAAGTGTTTTTAATTCGAAGATTTTTACGTTTTTTTAATGCACATAAATGAAATTTTGATGCACAAAAACGATAATTTTTAGGCTTTTTACGTTTTTTGTGCATCAAGAATTCATTTTTATGCCCAACTTCTTTTTACTTTTTGCTTTAAAATTTGATGCCGCATCAAACTAAAACAACTTGAAATTTTGTGCATGAAAAAATTTTTGTACAACAAATTTCACCTTTTTGTTCATTAAATTTCGTTTTTTATGCATTAAAAAACGTAAAAAACTCAAAATTAAGAAAACTTTCTTCACAACTTTTTTTATGCACCAACATATCCGATATTATGGATTTTTTCAGAATTTTTCGAGAACTTTTTTAAAATCATGTTTAGATGGTTAGTTAGTTAGTTAGTTAGAAATATGGATTGATCTTATCCATTGATTTTAAACCAATGGCTGAAAATCCTTCTTATCATACTCACAAAAAGTCTTTTTATTTTAACTCTCCCATATATATATATATATATATATATATATATATATATATATATATATATATATATATATATACTAGTTGCGTAACCCGCCCAACGGGCGGGTTCGTTTCGTAAATTGTTTTAGAGTATATTTGTTGATTAGTTATTGTCTTGGTCAATAGAAACCAATGTTTGATATATTTTGGCCTTGTCTCACCCAACGAACGGGTTTACTGATATATTTGGCTTTGGTTATCTAACCGATGAGGTCGATTCATAAGTTTGTTTTGTAAATATGTATGGACATGAAAGGATGGGTTTGTTTCATAAATATTTTTGTTTATCATTATAAAATGGATAATACGTTTCAACTTTCGAATATTGTTACCAATTTCTAATGTTTACTTTACATCAATTAGAACTTTCAGTTTCATGCCTCAACCATAAAAGCCATAAATAAACACTTTTACACCGGTGAAATCGTGTTTCTCTTATGTATTATTGGTTTTATTTTTAAAGTGTGTTATCGTTTGAAAATTTTCCAATTTTCAGCAAACCAAACACCCTATTAGTAAAAGTTGTTTCTCGCTTTAAATGTCAAAAATACGCATTATCTTTAAACTAACTAAGTTTATGTAACACAAATAACGCAAAAATATATATTGCGCTTGTAACATGGTGGAAATGTGCAATGACAGCATAGAGTTTTTTTAAAAGTATATATTTAAATATTTGATTGTTTATAGGAAAAAATAAGTCTTTAGACGAAAGTGTATTGACTTTCTACCACACTTGACTCTTATGAAAACTAATCATTTTGTCATGTTTAGTAACTCTGTAGGTTTAGAAAACTTGTTAATACTAAATTTAGTTATTAAAAAAGTTTAATGATATGATAATTTATTAAATTGTTCTAAGTTCTATGCATTATAGGTATTTTGTGTAAAAGTCAATATATTTAAGTGTTGATGACGTGACAGTGTATTGAACTCCTTATTGCACTATCCATTGAAGATGCCAAGGCTTTAAAACTTTGTATTCATTCACATGACAATTGAAACACAAAAAATGTAAATATTAGGAAGCTCAAGCCAGTATGAAATAAGATATAACAACATCAAGATAAACCACATTGTTATGATTAAATCGAAAGTCTTTCATGATATACCGAGAGTAGAGGTGCAATCGAGTCAAGTAGAGCTTGAGCTTAATAGGGTTGAGTTTGGCTTGATAAAAATTTTGTAGGCTTGATCTTCAATTGATAGTTTGTCAAGATTTAATTAACCAAGCTCGAGCTTGATTCAATAAGGTTCGATCAAATCTTGAGCTTAGCTTGAAATTCTTAAATGTGTACATAATTAATTTATTTTATAGCAAAACTTATCAGTTGCATATCTATAAAGTAAAACAAACAAAAACTATAACTTTAAACCAAATTCGATTTATTTAACGTTAATAAAATAATAACAACGTACTCGTACAAAATCCCAACATTAGAGTAAGACATTAGCTGATTGAAGTAAAATTACGTCCTTTAGGAAAAGGAGCGTAAAAGCGGTAAGTATTGAACAAATGATGTTAGGAAAAACCAAGTGTTAATGACCCTTATGAAGTTCGTTTCCCAAGGAGGTATATGTGTGTGAAAAACTTGTTAAATGTTTGTGATTAATGATTGGTTTAGAAGGGGATGAGAAAAGAAGATGACGAAGACGTGAAAATTACTACTAGAATGATAAAACGTAAAACCGTAAAAACTACAAAAATAAAAATTAATTCTAAAAATTACCAAAAATTCACTAAAAATCAAAATAAATAAACTAAGAGTTTAACAATGATCAAAACTTTTTCAAACCTTTTAAATAATTAAATATTCAATTTTTAAATGCTAATTAAAGCCCTAAAAATCAAATAAATTATCAAAAAGCCCAAATCAAGATTTTTCAATTGGTAAACCTCTAAAATGACCTAAAAAGATTAAAAACTATTTTTAGAAATTTTTAAACTTAATAAAAACTATTTAAAATGATTTAAAAACTATTAAAACTTAAAATAATTATAAAAATTAATCTAGAAATGATAAAATTATTCTAAAAGTTGCTAAATTCCTATTTTAATGTATTTAAGCTAAGAAAAATGTAAAGAGTTGGAAAAAGTGAAATTTGAAAAATAATAATAAAATAAAAATAAAATAATATTAAAAATACAAAAATTATAAAAAATTCTAAAAACTTGCAAACTAGTTTATTTTAACCTAAATAATCAGAAAATCAAAGTGAAATGACCAGAATACCCCTATTGGGCCCTGAAATGGGCCAAAACCAAAAACAGTCAACCTTAATGGTCTTTTGGGCCCAAAAAGTCAAACTTGGCCCAATTGACTTGGAAAAGCCCTATCTGACTTAAAATTTAATTCTAAGAACAAAACTCTAAAGGCCCAAAAGCTGAATGTGAGCTTATCACAGCTTAATAAGCAGGCAGCTTATTCTTATTAGGCTTTTCAACCCATTAAGCAATAAGCCAATGCCATAAGCTCTAATTTGACACACAACCTTCTTATGGGATGCTTATGAGATCTGTAAAAAGAAATTTTGAAAAAGCACACTCAATAAGCCAGAAATAAGCAAAGTAAAAATCCACAAAACGACAAAATAGTCGGGTTTGAGATTTAGGGCACCTCAGAAGCTCTAGTTTGTTGCAAAAGCTCACAAATAGCTTAACTAAGAATAATCAATCAAGAAAATCACGAAAAGCCAAGTAGAATAAGCTGTAAGAGCAAATAAGCTGGCTGAAAAAGCCAAATAAGCTAGTTTTCTAGCAAAAGCTTAACCAAAAGACTTGTAACCTTCCAGATTTGTTATTAAGCTAAGAAAAATGATTTCTATTACAAAAGCCAAGTTGTTGCATGTGCCAATAATCAGTTCTCAAAAATAGGCCAATTTGTGCTTATTTGACCAAAAGTCAAAGTACTCCAAAGTTCACCAAATGATCAGGAATGGTATAAGGGCTTGTTATAAGCAAATTTTGTGAAGGACTCAAGGAGGAGGCCTTGTGAATCAAGAGGTCAGTTGACCTTTTGATGGCAAATTTTGGCAATAAGGGCTTAATAAGCCAGTTAGCTTATAAGCCAGATACAAAGCACACCAAATAGCAAAATCCACTCACAAGCAGCACATAAACAATTTCCAAGCAGCAAAATCACAAAGCATACAATAGGATAACAAATGCAAGCACAAAATGAGGTGGTCACTTTGCTGATGCAAATGACCACTTCAGCAACTTTTGATAAGCTATAGCAATCACAATAAGCCACCAAATTCAACAACCAGACAACCAATAGATAGCTTATCACCCAAACTATTCCCAAACCTGATTTCAGACCTTAGATCCAAGTAACAAAGAAGTTATTGGATCTGATGTATTTGACCAATTCCAAAACACTTTTTATCAGATTTTTGCAAAACTTCAAATCCCTTTTCCAAACTTTCAGAAAGTAAACCAATGACTAAAACTGGTATATTAAGACTTGTTTAGACCTCCCAAACCCTAAGAACCAAGGGCACAAGGCCACAAGGCCTTATGAACCAGTAATCCCAAACAATCCTTTATCAACCACTTTTCAAACAAACTTCTGATTTTCAAACACAACCTACTGATTTTATCCTTCAAATAGCTACACTAGGTGACAACTAGCAGATTACAACCATAAAACACAAAGCACAAACACAGAATCAACAAATCACAAGCCAAAATACAAAACAGACAATAACATGAATTTTTTTTAGAGGAATCTTAACAAGAGGTTATACCTGCCCTCCACAACATCCTAGGAGGGCCAGCTATGCTCCTTGGACCTTGTTCAACAACTAGAACAAGACCAAGGTACTTCAATAAGAAAGATGATGAATGCCTTGGTTGATGTTTCAAAGCAGAAACTCAAGGACTTGATTTCTTCAACACAAGCAGCAAACAACTCAACCAAGGACTCTAATCCCTTCACAAGCTTGGTGTCAACAAGCTTGCAAGAGCTTATAGCTTATGGCTAAGGGTTAGTACACAAAAATAAGCAAAATCAGAAACCTTCTTTCAAGCTTTTTCAAACTTGAAAAACTTACCAAACATAAACGTCCTTGAACCAAATGATTCAAGCACACTTATAACAATCAATGGAACTCAGAATCACCTTTAAACAATACCAACTTTCAAAAACATAAAAAGGAATTACAATTTTCTCAAAATACCAACTTTTATATATTTCAAAAAGGAATTACAAGTTTAAAAGGTAAAGACTGGAACAAAGGGAATCTCACATGTTGAGGTATCCTTTTATAGGCAAATGCCTGGCTACACTATTCACAAACCCTAGAAGTGAATTCTCTAAAATTCCCTTGAGTCTTTGAGGCAGTTTGTTGTTGATGAGCTGTCCAAAATGATCCCAAACGTTCATGTTAGCTTTGTGATGAAGCAATGAGTCATAGCTGTTGATTTTGCCACGTTGGATGACTTGGAGGGCAAGTAGTCACATGATTGGTGGATGGGCATTTGGGGGTGGGGTCCATTGTGAGTGGGAGTGAGGGTTTTGAGGTTGGGATGGTTTTCTGCATGTGTGAATCACACATGTGCAAAGGTAATTGAAAATTACCCTAAGTTTAAGTGGTGTAAATTCTGGGTGGGTAAAAGGTGAATAGTAGTGACTTTGATCCGAAATTGGGGGAAGTGGAGTTGTTTGGCTCAATTTCATTTCAAATGTTTCAGTTGCACACATTTGGCCCTTGTGTTTTGGGAATTTTGGTAAAACAAGTATTTCAGCCCTAAAAACGAATTCCCTTTGTTATTATCTTTCACACTTTGGCAGTTTTGGCACAAAACTTTGGAAAAGGATTTCAAAGGATTATTTTTGCCATTTTGAGATATTTCAAGGGCTGATCTTGGGAATTCTTGATCTTCAAAGGTCTTCAATGTATCTTTGGCTTCATGAGGGACCATAATTGGCAATTTGGATTTGTTGAGGGACTAATCTTGCCATTTCTCCAAAGTAGAAGGACCTTTTGTGTAATTTTGACAAACTTAAGGGACCAAACTTGTAATTATCAATATACAAGGGTTTTAAGTGTCATTTCTTCATTAAATGAGGATCAATCTTGTATGTCTTCAAGTCTTCAAGGGTATTTGTTGAATATTCCATGAATTAGGGCCCGGTTCTTTGTACGGCTTCGTTTCTCGTGTCCGTTTTTCCTTGTATCTTGTGATCTTTTGTCTTTTTCACGATATCCATACCTAAAATACACAAGTAAACAAACACAAGCATATATATGGTATATTATGACAGTTTTATGCATTTAAAGCCCGAAAAGAACGATGAGATCATGTATAAATGCCATCTCATCATTAGCCAAAATAATTTATAATATTTCAAAAAATATACATTATTATCACTAATAGGATGATGTATTATATAGTAATAGAATCTTTGATGTGTGAAACAATGCGTGATAAATATATATAAAAAAATTATTTAGAATACAAGAACTAAAATATAAATTTAATTAGAGTTAAAAGTTATTATATAATACTTAAATTAGCCCATAGATGAAAACATTCTTATATTAAAGTTTGAAAAAGCTTAATAAGAGCTCGAGTCGAGCTTTCAAAAGCTTGATATATATATATATATATATATATATATATATATATATATATATATATATATATATATATATATATATATATATATATATATATATATATATATATATATATATATATATATATATATATATATATATATATATATATATATATATATATATATATATATATATATATATATATATATATATATATATATATATATATATATATATATATATATATATATATATATATATATATATATATATATATATATATATATATATATATATATATATATCTCTATATTATATATAGGTATATTTATGACTTGAAACCACAGTTTTAGATCCCAGTCATATCCCAGTCACATCTTTTAACCAATAGGATTTGAGTATTTGCTAAAAAATCTCACTTTTTTCCTTTTTTAACTCATTTTTGTTGATTTTGGGCGGACCACAGTTTTAAAAATCACGTTTTATATAAAAATTGCGTTTTCATACCGCGGGTATATATTGTCTATATTTTTTTTTTCTTCCACAAACGACGAGTGAAAACACACACACACGCCGTCCATTCTTCCCTGGGATGTAAACCCTAACCCTAATCCAAAAAACGTAAAAAAACAATCGATCTTGGATCTTTGCTATTTGATTCAGTTCAATCCTAACACTTGTAAACCCTAATCCATTCTTCAGATCATGTGTCAATCTCAAATCATGTCTGATTCTTCGTATTCGTTTTTGATCTGCTGTATATGGTTTCAATCAGGTTTGTTATTTTATATTTATCGTGTTAATTTTATCAGTATTAATGAAAATGAATCTAAATGTATGGATCTGATTTTTATTAACAAAACCCACACCAAACCATCTTCATCTGAATACCCGTTTTATTCCAAACCCTAATATACCACATTGTTCCTTATTAACTGGGGTTTTTCCAAATCTAAATATCCTTGATAACACGCATCAATAGATTCAATCTCATTAATTTTTATCAGTATGAAGGTTGGTCTGATTTTTATTGTGATTGTTCATCTGACATCAATAGATTCGTTTGATGTGGTTATGAACCTGTTAGGCTGAGCAGTAACACTTGTATAAATAACCAGTGATGTAAAATATATGGTCAAGAACTATATTAAATCAATACTAATATAATATATAATATTCTGATAATATCTAAAGTACACTTTCGGCGACGATTTTTTTTGTTAATTTTACCTGTTTAACTGGTCAAAGATTAAACATGTCTATGACTCCTCTTTTTGACATGTTATTGTTCAGTTCTTTTTCAAGGAATCTGATGCAGAGTTTGACTGCCATTAAAATTAAGTTTTGCATCTGTCATCGGAACTCCTATGTACTTGAACTTTGATATTAGGAAACCTGTTCGAACGCTTTTAGTGTTCAACAAATTGAATAAAATATTCGATATACATAGCTTTAAACATCACCGGTTCAACCCACTAGGTAACAAAATTCACACAAGATGACCCAAATCTGGTGAACTGGGTGAAAATCACAAACAGAAAAAGTAGCAGTCCCAAACATCGTGCGAGTGTTTTGCAACTTAGTACAGTACTATTTAAGAATTTAAAGAGGTAAGTTCAAGTAGTTTGAAACTGAATCAATAAATTTAAACTGTGTTGTGTGTTGTTTGGGATTACTCAGCAAATGGATATGATCCATCTGGATCTGAACTCGAGATTTATGCAGTGAATGCCTGGATTATTCAAATATATTACCACATTGACACTTTTATGGATTGTTATGTTTCTAATTGCATACTAAAACTGATTATGTTGTATGCAGCGGAAGCTACTTTCTATAGCATCAGATTTGAGGAGCGAATGGCTAATGGTTCTGTAGCAGCTGCTGGAATCCTCGATGAGCCTGGAACCGGGGTATGTTTTAAACTTTATAATAGAAATTTATTATAGATTACACACATACACATATACATACACACATAAATGTTCATGATGTTGTGCCGGAAACTTGCAGATTGCCTGACTGAAATAGCCATGGCAAGAGTCAGTTTTGTGGTCGTTGGTGGTCTAAAATTAAAGAGAATCATTACAAAAAATCACCTGAACACATTCAAGCTTGACCTGACTTCTGTTTCTACCAGGTAAAAAGATCACTCCTAACTTTTAACTTGGTTTGATTCATTATCTATTAAGTAGAATGTTTGAAGATGTGAAACTGTAAGTGATGCTTTTGGCATAAAGACAACCATTTAGCTGATGTTGATAAATTCTGATTTATTGGAGAACCTGGTATAGAGCTTAGTCATAAATTGTAAGTTTTTTAAATAGTCACACAAGATGCATCATGAACATAAATAATCATAAATAATTGTATTTAACATAATGAGTTAAAGAAGTTATAAAATATCGACAATTATGTTATGAACATAAATAATCATAACATAATTGTATTTTCTTGTGTGCTTTGAAACCAAGTTATAATCGACAAAAACAGTCTGATACTCTGATGGTGTTCAGTTGACACTATAGATGTCCAGGTCCAGTATTAGGAAAGTGAATTAGTTGTGTTTGCTTAAGAGTGTGGTGCAAGGGTGGTTTCACAGTTAAGTAGGATTTAGGATAACTAAGCTATCTAGCAAGTTGTGTATTTGCATATGCTAAAGAATAGTGTTGTACCCGCGCCACAAATGTTTAAACCAGAGTTTCCTCCTCAAGGTAATCCTAACCAGTCTTTTACTATAATCCATTAAATTGTGTACTTTTCATTTGGAATTGGGTATGTCAAAGTTCCAGGTTACATAACTGACCAACATAAAAAAACGAAAAAGGGGTAATAAGTTGTTAAAAGATATGACACCGATTGGAAAGTCTAAGTTTTGTGTTTCTTCATCTGGTGCAGATGGTGCTATATGTAAGCATAATATGTCCTGTTTCTTATTGCATTTTTTTTAAAGCTGTTGGAAAAAGTTTTCGACTATGGTTATCAAGTGTACAATTATTAAAATGTACACATTATCGTAATACAATCAGAAATTCAACATGTATTTTCAAGGAGAAGAAAATTGAGATTTCTAGCATTTGTATTGTTTTTATCGATATCAACAACTTTTTAGTCATCTACTAATATTTTGCAACAACTTTACTACTTTAGGTGTCTATTAAAATTCTTATAAGTAAACAATGTTTGATAATTTTCAGATCAGCTGTTGGGCACCGTGATGACCCCAAGGTTAGTAGTAAAATTTTATCTGAGGAGTTTCGCTGGGATAAGGATTTTGCTAAGAGGATTTGGTGTTTTGGGCCTGAAACCATTGGGTCAAATATGGCTGTTGATAGCTTTGAGGTCTGTGATGTCGTCCTTCACGCTGATGCAATTCACCGTTGTGGTGGTCAAGTTTTGCAGAAGCAGTTCCGAGCTCCTTTTCCCCCTCAAATTGACCAGCAAAACATGTTGGCTTCTGTTACTAAATCGGGTACACCTTTACAACCTGTGAACTCATCTTTATTTTTGCTATAAATAATATCGAGACATTATACCAAGTATGTTAGTTGTCGGTTAGTGTGAAAAGTTAACAATTCTTGAAATTAATGGAAATAGATTGCTTGAAAAGTAGCTACACGCAACATTTACGAAGGATCTCCCGTATCAGAACAGGTAAATGCAAGTTTCTGACTCAAAATAATATTTTTAGTTAATCTGAAGCCTAAGCGTATAGATATAGCTGGTCAAAGTTTAATGTTTTAGTCTTGGGTCGTCATTTTAACCTAATAGTTACATATTTGCTGATTATTTGCATCTGCTCATATAGCCATGCAAGTGAAAATTTCGAGGAAAAATGTTTCATGTGAACCTATATGTACTGAATCAGAGTTGACGCTAAAGCTAATTCAAAAAATAAATTTAAGCCTCTATGTAAAGTTGCATAACCTTTGCTACGAAGATCTTTAGAATATTAAGTTACAAAGTATCTGTCCTTAAGAATCATTAATGGGAGCTAATTTATTTACGCTATATTCCACTCTAGCTTTGGATACAATAAGTTGTTAATGCGTAACTATTAAGCTTCCTAATAGCCCCTCATTAGTTTACAATCACAGAAAAAGTAGCTTAGATGGAACCACTTCAAATGGGTCTAACTGTTCTAAAGTAACTTAAACCAAGTGTCAACTTTTTAAACAACAGATCACCTTGCTGTGTGTATACATTTTACTTGTCATCTATTTTCATCAGCTTTTCTCTTTGTATCAGTGCATCAAGTATAATATATAGAGATGATATACGGAGAATGAACTTCATGTAGGTGCATGTCCCATATCCTGATTAGCAAAGTACTATGCAGGTGCTTTTTATAAACCTCTAAACTCTGACCACCTTTCTTTGATTGAAATATGTATCACATACCAAGATATTACATGGTTCTAGAGCTGCTCCACCTTTCTTTGCCTCAACTATTGATTCTCTACCACCGCATCCATATATGTGGAGATCAGGACACCAGGTGAGAGCATAATTCCCAGTATTACAATCACTCAAACATGTTGGAGGACAATCAAAGTGGCCATCTTTTAGAGGTATCTGTTTGGCAATTTCCTTGACCTGTGGCAACGAACGTATGGCTTGAGTTATCTGAGTTTGTACTAATATTGCCACATTATTTGTGTATGATTATTCCAGAATCCTCCTAAACTGATGACTCATATGTTTCAAACAGGTTATACGCAACAATAGTGAGGGCGCCCATACACAAGTTGACGACAAATATGACAAGCAACTCAATGATGAATTGTCCAGATGTTCCCACTACCAACTGCATTGCAAATCTTGAAACTATTGATAATGACACGCCTGCCCATACAAAATTAGTTGATGCCACGAAAAATATGACAAGCCACTCAATCATGAACTGTCCAGATGTTCCCACTAACAATAGCGTTGCAAATATTGAAACTATTGATAATGACCTGCCTGAATCCAGTTTTGCGCGTGTTGGAATCCTTTAGAATGAACTTCCTGAATCCAATTCTGCACGAAATCAAGGTACATAGCCTTCTTATGTTGTTCAATTCCTCTGTACACATAATCTTAAGTAGCTGAATTTAGTACAAGAAGGTTATAATCTTTATTCTAGGATATATAATTATAAGCTAAAACAAGACTACTGACACATCCAAGATAAAATTAATTCGATAAAATCCTAAGTTAAGTTTCGCTTGTGTTGGGACTTCTTCATGGTTATCGTATGGGACTGAATGATAATGTGAACCACTGTCACACCTGAAGATGAAGCGATTTCTGTTAAGTGGTGTAGCTTAATAGGTTGTAGGAGATCACTGTTTACACGACTATTGTACATGCTAACGGCAACACTCCCTTACGAGTATAATAAGATTTACATACATACTTTGTTATATAAATTTGTGTATAAAGCTTCTAAACTCAAAATAAATAATATGATGTGTATATTAGCATAAACTTATTATGGCTAGATCCAAAACCACATCATATTATTGCTTTTGAGGATGCTGGAGACTGCAATAATTTTTGCTATATTATAAATGCTGAGAAATGGAAATGCCTTTTGTTGGAATCTGGGGAATTGGATTTGAACGCTGAGGAGACGAAGGAGCAGGCTGAAACAGAAGATATTCTCAGGAATCTCAATCAGTGGTTATGGACGATGTCCAAAGGATAAGACAACAAAAGTAATCAATGACGCTGTAGTACTGTTGGAGGCGGAAGCTGACATTAAGCCTGTCATTGATGAGAACACAACTTCAACATATGAAGTCGAGAGTTTTATAGATCAACCTCAAGAAGGCTTCCAACCAGACGAAAGTGTCGAAAATGGTGATATGCCAGTTGAGAAGGGTATTGATTCATTTTCTAATCATAATGACTCAACTGTAGTAGAGAAAAAGGTTGAATCTGTAGGTCATCTGGGTACAGAGAATAAATCTCCTGAAGATACTGAATGTGGTACTGGGGTTGAAGTTGCGGATGTCCGTGACAATGACCAAAAAGAAACTAAAGTTAGGGATGCTGCTATTGAATCTGCAGGTGATCTGGTGACAGATAATAGATCCGTGGACGATTTCAAATATGCATGGATGATGAGTTTCCTCCTGCCTAAGCACTGTGTACCAGGATATTGAGTATTTAGTTATGGCTAGATTTAATGTCACCAAGTATTATTTTGTGCATCAAGTCTTGGCAGATGGCATGTTGAAACTTAAGATAATGAATGTCACATCTGAACTATTTTTTTTATTAGCAATCGTGACAAATAGCATGACTAGAATAAACAGGACTTGTCAAATGTAAATGTGACAAATAAATACGATTGTAGACCCCAGGCATTGACTGTAGCTGCTATGTTATCAATGGAAAGGTACATTTTGTTACAAAAGTATCACCTAGAGATGTGTTTTCATACTTTGATGTGGGTAGGCATCATTCATGTTCTTGCATCTATTTCTGATCTTTATTTCGCAAATCCATTTTCCTTCTTTTTTAATAACAGTTAGTATCTGTTTTGCCATTTCAGATTGGTGAAGTAGTTGATGGGCCTGATGATGGAATAAATCGCCGGTTGAGAACAGTAGCCTCGATTTCCTGATTTACAATTGATTTACTATATGAAGGACTACAAATAGTGATATAACCTAAGACTTCAGTTGAAGAGGTGATATAACTTATCTATAGATTTATCTTCCTTGATTTTCATTTCATGATTTTCAGGTTTAGCAATAGAAGAGGTGTTGGATGTAGCATCCATAGGCTATACTACCTGTTCTACACTTATGTACTTTTCTCTACTTTCTTTGTTGATTCTTTACTTTTCTCTACTGATTCTGGTTCACTGATAACTTGTGAATCTGCCTCTAGCTCAACCTTTACCCTCTTAATGCAAGAATCTCCACCCTGAAAAACATATCAATTCTTAGAACACATTACCAGCAAAAGCAATTGAAAAGGAACAGAGAGAGAGAGAGAGAGAGACTTAAGAGGGTGTTTTGGGATTGCATGTTTCTTTTTCAGGTTTTGTGTACAAGAAGAGAAAGATAAGAAGTTCACTAATAAGCAGATTAGAAAGATAGTGGTTTGGTTTGCATTAATGTAGAATAGGCGAGGGCTTCTTATACCTCGCTCGATCCACGACCTTTAAAATCTCCCTACTTAACCCAGTCTCAACGAACACCTCACAGGCCCAGGAATCTTAAAACCTCTATATAAGATATATTCGAATATAACATGCTTAATTAGATTTACTACGGATGCAGGAGGGTGCAAAGCAGAAACGAGAAAACCATGGCTCGTCTAATGAAGAAGCTTTGCAAAGCAGTGGACAGATTCTAGATAAAAAGATAGCTAGAAAGGAAAGAAACGAGATTGATAAGTTTCACAGTGAGAGTGATGAAAAGAAGATGAATATAGTAAATGACTTCCGATTGAAAAAAGCTCTTGTCGGCTATCTGGATTGTTGTAATTCCTCTATAAGATCGGAAAAGCTAAATTTGGTAGAAACATAATTTGCTGATCAGTTGAATGAACATGAAACATTGAGGCAGTTTTACTTCAATGATCTAAAGACTGCTGTGGGACAGGTGCAATTTTCTTTAAATGGGTCTGCACACGAGACCCAGGTCATGTACTTTGTGGAGGATGAAAAGGAAGATCAAGAAAGCCGTGAGGTGTCCCCTGATTTATTAGGAAATCAAGTTGATGTAGAAAGTCATGATAAACCTATGCATTTGAGTATTTGGTCATCAATGGACCGGGGATTGATGATATAAAAATTGCGATGAAAACATGGATATTTCCATACCAATCATGCGCTATTTTCGACATCTCTCCAGTCGACTACACTTTAGTTGAAGCCGAGAGGGCCGACAACCAACCTTTCATCATGCCTGCTGTGTTCACTATTGGTCCTCGTGTTGATGATAACGAGTGTCTTTACAAATAGGCCAAGCTCATATCATTGTTTTAGCTCCTCTACCTAACATTTTTACAGGTACTATTTTTACTGTTAGTTATGGTTATGGCCACCCGACTGATATTGATTCAGCACCTGACCCAATTTATGATTTCAGTGACCCAACTGATATTGATTCTAATCAGTGTTTTGTTTTGCGAAGTTCATTCAAAAGTGCTGTTCTATTGTAGTTCATTCACAGTTGTCGCACGTCTCTTTTTCACAGTTGAATAACCAGAACCTACTTTCGCTAAGATGACCTAATCTGCAGGTTGGACTTTTTTTCTAGAATATATTCTGGGTGTTTTTACCCCAGTGATGGTCAGTGTCGCCAAATTTAACAAATTTTGCTTATATTTTTTCTGTTATTCAGGAGTTAAATATTCAGTATAGTGGTAATAGGTAGAAAGGTGAATTTCCATTGAAACCTTACCGAAAAAGAACTTTTGCTGCATTTGTTGAGGGAGAACCTAAAACAGATCTTTATCTCATGACTAATATATTTATACTTGATAATTGACACATAACCAGCCGTAGTATTATATTGCACTTTTTGTGGCAAGCATCTTACATTATGAGAAGTGCATCATATTTTCAGGATCACAAAGTCAGAAATTAAACCCATTCGGATTAACATTGCAATTTTAGCTACATTTATAAGTGTAAATAAGTAAATCGCAGTATCGAACATTTAAGAATATCTGTTTTACACTTTTAAATGTTATACAAGAACACCGCCAATCACAAAAGGGAGACAAAGTGTACCGAATATTTGAGAATATCTGTTTTACACTTTTACAACCAAAGCATCTCAGCAAATATCCAACTTTCAAATATACATGAATATTATAGTGTTCTTATGAATGTGCATATTATTTTAATCCCTCGATAATTTGTAGCTAATATATTCAAAAAGTGTTAGCTAATAGTTTTTACACATACTCAGTCAAGATTGGCATATGGTTGTTTAGTTCTCACCAATACATTGTATAAAAATGCTATAGAGGGATTTACACGAGGGGAAATGGTCGATAACCAATGAGACTCTCAACTTTGTGATACAAAGTCTAACATGGCATCGGCGCAATACACGCGCAATGTATTTTTTGCGATAAAACTAATGTTTAAGTGTAAACATTTTCCATCAAAACAAATTAAACCTACCGAAAATGAAAAAAGGATATAAAATATAACAAGAAGATGTTGAATTAAAAAGTAAATTTTTTAAATGTTTTAATGAAATTAGATGATAAAAAATAAATAGATTAAAATATAATTTAATTTCAAAATAAAGATGCTTTTTTTTAGATTATTAAGAATTTTAAAAAGTTATTACAAAAAAGATGAATGATCTAATTAATGGTTGAGATTTGTACTCTTTATCTTAATTTTTTATTTAGAGTTAGATTTGAAGTTAAAAGCGACACTTACATAATGATCTAGCGAAATTTTCATACAAGGCGCACTCTCTTAGGAAAAGATGTACATAGTTTTTATGAGGTGTCGAATTTGTTTTCTATTGATAATTTATTTTTTAAAGCAATGACAGTTAGGTTGGACTTAGATAGCAAAATAGAACCGCAAGAGAAAAAAAATGAACTTGACATACTATCAACTAAAAAGATGAATAATAACCATCATTACCGACAATGATAAAAACGATCCAAACAAATTTACCAGAGATGTCGTTTGCACTAACGAAAAAAAAATAAAAAACATAAACATAAGTACTTTAAAAAAAATATTTGTACAACCAAGGATTTGGGTCATGAGACAAAACATGTCCGTTGAATGGACAAACTCTTAAAAAATCAAAGATTAGTTTCTTTTTATCAAAACACATGTCCCACTGCTAACATATTTAATTAATACAAATGTTCTCATTATTTGCTTTTCTCCGTCCTCGGTCTGGTCCGGTTTTATACCGATACTCACCCTTACATGGTAGTCTTATATCGATCGGTGCTATTCTCAGTCACAAGTTAGACACCTTTAAATCACTTAACAATTGTATCATCAAATATTTGAAGCATCAATTTTTATATTCAGATTAAATATGACAACAAAATCAATCCATTCGTATAAAATGCGATGGTTCATAAGACAACGATAAAAAAGAGCATGCCTTTACAAGCAAGAAATCAACATCTTGCGTTGGGACAAAACAAGGGTGGGCAAATCACTAAAAAACAAAAAATTAGTTTTTTTTAACAAACACGAGTCACGCTACAAATCGATAAAACTAATCCCCAAACGTACATTAAAAAAATATTTGCGAAACGACCCCGCCCGTTGGGCGGGTTACGACGCTAGTATATATATATATATATATATATATATATATATATATATATATATATATATATATATATATATATATATATATATATATATATATATATATATATATATATATATATATATATATATATATATATATATATATATATATATATATATATATATATATATATATATATATATATATATATATATATATATATATATATATATATATATATATCAAAATCAAATCAAATCAAATCAAAAACCCTTATATATGAAGGATGGTACAACAATGCTTTAAATACAAAATTCTATAAAAATAACACATGTAATTCATTAAAAGGTTTCCATAAAATGCTTCCAAAAGAAAATATAATTAAAAATGATGCCTAAAATACAAAATTGTATTAAATAATATAAGGAAGGATGGTGAAACAATGCCTTAAATAGAAAATTATATAATAAATGACACCTGTAATTCATTAAAGAGTTTCCAAAAAATGCTTTAATAATAAAATAAGAATTACAAATGATGCCTTATATACAAAATTATAAAAATAACACATGTAATTGATTAAAGGGTTTCCATAAAATGCTTCAAAAAGGAAACGAGAATTACAAATAATGCCTTAAATACAAAATTTTATAAAAACAATATAAGGAAGGATGGTGAAACAATGCCTTAAAAATAAAATTATATAAAAATGACACATGTAATTCATTAAAAGATTCCACAAAATGCTTAAAAAAAGAATTAAAAATGATTAGGAATTAAAAATGATGCATTAAATATAAAATTCTATAAAAATATATAAGGAAGGATGGTGAAACATTGCCTTAAATACAAAATTATATAAAAATGACACATGTAATTCATTAAAAGGCTTCCATAAAATGCTTAAAAAAATAGGAATTACAAATGATGACTTAAATACAAAATTCTAAAAATAACACATGTAATACATTAAAGGGTTTCCATAAAAGGCTTCAAAACGGAAACAGGAATTACAAATGGTGTCTTAAGTAAAAAATTCTATAAATTATATAAGGAAGGATGGTGAAATAATGCCTTAAATACAAAATTATATAAAAATGACACATATAATTCATTAAAGGGTTTCTATAAAATGCTTCAAAAAGAAAATAGGAATTACAAATAATGCCTTAAATACAAAATTGTATAAAAAAGACACATGTAATTCATTAAAGGGTTCCCATAAAATGTTTCAAAAATAAAATAGGAATTACAAATGATTCATAATAGTTTGACTTACTAAAATGAAAATATTTTTAGATATTCAGACTGTCAAGTTTTAGACTGGGCTATATACTATTGCTATATTATACACGTGACAAAAAATAATACAATGAATGAGCTTTTTAGGCTTACTTTTCCTACGATACACTTTACCACAAAACTTACAAAACAAAATCATTTCTAAAAAAATATTTAACTATAATGTTTTTACTAACAAAAAAAAACTTAACAATAATATTAATTTCAAAAAAAATAATGTAAAAATGTTATTGTAACATTAACATATACAAAATTTATTACATAATAAAATTTAAAAATAATAAATTATTTATACAATATTATTAAAATTCTAAAAAAATTTAATGTAACAAACTTATTCATAACTTTAACGT
>JANFOE010002889.1:0-7500 GCA_025667525.1 Glebionis coronaria
GGTATCGTCCTCAGCCACGCGAATGCCGGCATCGGTCAAACGCGCGGCAAGCTGGCGGCTGTCGGTCTCGCCGTTTTGGTCGATGGTGGCCAGAAGATCGACGCCCGCATAGCGCAGAAAGGCTTCGGCGACGCTTATCCGCTCCGGTTCGAGAAAGGGGTCGACGCTGCGACCGCGATAGGTGAACGTCTTCGTGCCTGCGGTTTCCGCTGCCAATGCCAGAAGATTGGCGCTGTCCCTCATCAGGCTCTCATAGGTTTCGCCCACACGATACCATTCCAGCATGGTGAATTCCGGGTGGTGGAGGGGGCCTCGTTCTCGATTTCGGTAGACATGGGCGAAGCAGGAAATGCGTTTTTTCGCCGGCTGCAAGCAACTTCTTGCAGGCGAACTCCGGCGAGGTGTGGAGATAAAGCGGCACGGCGTCGCCGGCCGGGGTCTGGGCTTGCGTGGCAAAAGCATGCAGATGCGCCTCGTTGCCGGGCGAGATCTGCAATGTCGCGGTATCGACCTCCAGGAAATCCGCGTCAGTAAAATAGTTTCGGAAGGCCGACTGGATACGATTGCGACCAAGCAGAAACGCGCGGCGATCGGCATGGACGTCGGGCGTCCACCATGGCGACATTGTTCCGTTGCTTTCGCGCATGTTCAGTTCTTTTCCGTCTTCCATGCGGCGCTCGATCGTCAGGACATGGCCCGCAAAGCGCCTGATCGGGTCATTTAAAGCAGGCCCGGGCGGAAAACCGCTAGGCACTCTTCCGCGAATTGCTGTAGAAGGCTGGCAATTCGTGCGGATTTAAGGTAGTTGCGCCCCAGAAAACAGACAAAACGTCTGCCGGGGCAGGTGCTGCCGTGCAGTCCTTTACGACGCATTTCATCGAGTTACAAGGAAGTCATATGGTCAAGGTTATCGCCTCATCCGTCCGCAAGGGCAATGTTCTGGACGTCGACGGCAAGCTTTACGTCGTTCTCACCGCGCAGAACTTTCACCCCGGCAAGGGCACGCCGGTCACCCAGGTAGATATGCGCCGCATCGTCGACGGCGTGAAGGTCTCCGAGCGCTGGCGCACCACCGAACAGGTCGAGCGCGCCTTCGTTGAGGACCTGAACTTCCAGTTCCTATATGAAGACGGCGAAGGCTTCCACTTCATGAACCCCGAAAACTACGACCAGGTCGTGGTCGATGCCGAGACGATGGGCGACCAGAAGGCTTATCTGCAGGAAGGCATGACCTGCGTTCTCTCGATCCACGAAGGCAATCCGCTGGCGGTCGAACTGCCGCGTCACGTCACGCTCGAGATCATGGAAACCGAGCCGGTTGTGAAGGGCCAAACGGCTTCGTCGTCCTACAAGCCGGCAATTCTTTCCAACGGCATTCGCACCATGGGTACCAGCCGCATATCGATGCCGGCATCCGCGTGGTCATCGCGACGGAAGATAATTCCTACGTCGAGCGCGCCAAGAACTGAGCCTGACGGGTGATGACATAAAAAGCACCTGATGACGGGTGCTTTTTATGTCCGCAATAAAAAAGCCCGCGTCGAGACGCGGGCTTTTTGTTTGTCATTTTGGATGCTGTCACATGCCCTTGGCGGCAGCGGCAATGGTCGGGCCGCCCCTGTTGGGAGCCGTCGTCTGGCCGACAGCATAACCGCCACCGAGCGCGATGCTGAGGGCGACATAATCCTGAGCCGTCTGCTGTACGGCCTGAGCAAGGCTCGCCTGCGCAGTGGAAACCTGGCGCTGCGCGTCCAGAACGTCGAGCAGGGACGAAGCGCCATCGCGGTAGCTTGCCGTTGAAAGCTGAAGTGCTTCACGATAGGAAGCCACGGTCCTGCGAAGAGCGTCTGCGGTGCGCTGGTCGCGGTTGACGGCGGCAAGAGCGTTTTCAACCTCTTCGACCGCGTTCAGAACTGTCGCCTTCCAGGCAAGGTATTGTTCGCGTGCCTGCGAGTTCGCAATGTCGACATTGGCGCGCAGGCGACCACCGTCCAGAATGGGCAGAACCAGCGACGGGCCAAAGGACCAGCTGTTGGCCGAGCCGCGGCTGCCACCACTGATGAAGCTATAGCTCGGCGTGATCGAGCCGCTGAGTTCGATGCTTGGATAAAGCTGCGCTTCAGCTACACCGATGGCAGCGACCGCAGCGGCAAGATTGCGCTCGGCAACGCGAATATCCGGTCGGTTACGGATGAGGTCAGCGGGGATGCCTGTGCGCGGGATGCTGCGGGCAACCGGTTGACGTGCGCCCTTCTGCAATTCCGTAATGAGCGACGATGCCGGCATGCCGAGCAGGGTTGCGATGCGATGGGCGGCCTTGCGGAAATTGGTTTCCAGTCCCGGAATTTCAGACAGGGTCGAATTGACGAGACCCTCGGGACTGTACCACGTCGAGACGGGAGGCAGCACCAGCTTCAAGCTGTAGCTTCGTCAGATCCAGCGTCTCGCGACGCGAACCGAGGTTCTGGCGGGCAATCGCCAGTCGCTCCTGATAATAACGAACGTCAATATAGGCTGACGCCACCGCAGAGATCAGCGTCAGACGCTGAACATCAACGGTCGAGTATGCGGCATCAAGATCTGCGCTGGCGCTTTCCCCGGGCACGCTGGTAGCGGCCGAAAAGATCGAGCAGCCAGGAAACGCTGAGGCCGCCGGACGAGGTGTTCGTCACCGGCACATCGCGCAGGCTGCCAGATGTCTGGCTGGTCGTATGCTGCCCCTGTGCATTCAGGCTCGGAAGCGCACCGGCGCCGGCGATGATGACATTTGCCTGCGCCTGATTGATGCGCTCGATAGCCTGCATCACGGTCAGGTTCTGTTGAAGGCCGGTCGCGACATAGCCATTAAGGCGGCTGTCGTTGAATGCGGTCCACCACGCGACGCTGCTGATGTCACCGTTGCTGGTCTTGCCGCCTTCCGCGAACTTGCCCGGCAACTGGATTTCCGGTGTCTTTTGGTCGGCCCGACGACACAGCCTGCAAGCAGCAGCATTGTCAGGGGAGCGATAGCGCGAATAGACAGCATGTAATTTTCCCAATTCTTAGGTTGGCTTACCGAGCGTGGCTGACAAATGGGCTGCGCGGTCGATATGCCGTAGAAACGTGCACTTGCCAAATCGGCGATATTTCTAGCAGCGTATTAACGGTTGGCACAGCCCATTTTTGTTTTGTTAACGCCTTGAAAGGCGGCGAATGATGACGAAAAAGGACGGAACGAAGAAAATTCCGAGCAGTGTTGCAGAAAGCATACCACCCAGGACGCCAATGCCGATTGCATTCTGTGCGGCGGAACCCGCTCCGGTTGCGATGGCGAGAGGCACCACACCGAGGATGAAGGCGAGCGAGGTCATGATGATCGGGCGCAGGCGCAGCTTCGCCGCCTCCAGAGTCGCTTCCATCAGGCTCAGTCCGTGCTCCTGCCTCTCCTTGGCGAATTCGACAATCAGAATCGCGTTCTTTGCCGCAAGCCCGATCGTGGTCAGAAGGCCGACTTTGAAGTAGACGTCGTTCGATTGACCGAAGAAATGCGCCGCCGTCAAAGCACCGAGAACACCCACCGGAACGGCCATGATGACCGAGAACGGGATCGACCAGCTTTCATAGAGGGCCGCAAGGCACAGGAAGACGATCAGCACCGACAGCGCGTAGAGCATCGGCGCCTGCGAACCCGAGAGGCGTTCCTGATAGGAGATGCCCTGCCAGGCCACCGTGTAACCACCCGGCAGGCTCGCCGTCAGACGCTCCATTTCGTCCATTGCGTCGCCCGAGGCGACGCCCCGCTCCGGCAGTGCCCTCCAGCGAGATCGCCCCCGTGCCGTTGAAACGCGCCAGCGATGGCGGGGCATTGATCCATTTGACTTCGCTAAAGGAAGAGAAAGGCACCATCTCGCCATTGGTGTTGCGGGCATACCAGAACTTCAGATCGTCGGGCTGCATACGATAGGGGGCGTCACCCTGGACATAGACGGGCTTCAACTCGCCATTGAGCGTGAAGTCATTGACATCGCGGCCCCGCGCAAAGATCGTCGACAGCATGAGATTCACGGAGGACAGGTCGACCCCCATGGCGCCCATTTTTTCCTGATCGAGAACGATCTTCATCTGGGTTTCATTGTCCTGGCTGTCGCTTCTGAGCGAGCTGATCTTCGGATTGCCTGTGGCAAGCGCGATCAGCTCTTTCGATGAGGCCGTCAGGGCATCGGTGCCGTTTCGGCCGCTATCCACCAGATACATCGAGAAACCGCTCGACGTGCCCATGCCCTGAATGGCCGGCGGCAGAAGCGGGAAGACCTGCGCATCGCGGAAACCGAAGAAGGTGCCCATGGCGCGTTGAACGATGGCCCCGGCATGTTGCTCCGGCGCCGTGCGTTCCTCGAAATCCTTGAGCTTGGTGAAGACGATGGCGTTGTTTTGGCCGGAACCGCTGAAGCTGAAGCCAAGCACGCCAAACACCGATTCGACATTGGCAGCTTCTTTTTCGCGGAAGTAGCTCTCGACCTGTTTTACCACCTCATTGGTGCGTTCGATGTTCGAACCCGTCGGGGTCTGGATGATGGTCAGTAGCACGCCCTGGTCTTCCTGTGGCAGGAAACGAGCTTGGCAGCTTGCTGAAAAACCAGACGCAGCCACCGATGACGACCGCAAAGATGATCATGACGCGCAACGGGCGTTTCAGGAGATAGCCGATGGTGGAGACATAGCCATCCGTCGTCCTGCCGAAGCCGCGATTGAACCACGCACCCGGCCCGCGCTGCTTCTTGTGGTGGTCGATCGGCTTCAGCATGGTGGCGCACAGGGCCGGCGTCAGCACGATGGCGACAACGGCCGAAAGCAGCATCGCCGACACGATGGTGATCGAGAACTGGCGGTAGATGATGCCCGTCGACCCGCCGAAGAAAGCCATCGGAATGAAGGACGGCGGTCAGGACGAGTGCGATGCCGATGATTGCACCAGTGATTTCGCCCATCGACTTCTCGGTCGCCTCGACCGGTGACAGACCCTCTTCCGACATGATGCGCTCGACGTTTTCAACGACAACGATAGCGTCGTCGACGAGGAGGCCGATGGCCAGAACCATGGCAAACATGGTCAGCGTGTTGATGGAATAATCCGGTGAGTGCCAGAACACCGAAGGTACCGAGAAGCACGACCGGCACGGCGATCATCGGGATGAAGGTGGCCCTGAGGTTCTGGAGGAAGACCAGCAACACGACGAAGACGAGGATGATCGCTTCGATCAGTGTGTGGACCACCTTTTCGATAGACAGCTTGACGAAGGGGGTCGTGTCGTAGGGATACTCGATCGAGACGCCCTCGGGCAGGGAACCTTCGACATTGGTCAAAGCCGCTTTGACGCGGGCCGCGGTGTCGAGCGCATTTGCGCCTGTCGCGAGGTTGACCGCAAAGCCGGCCGAAGGACGGCCATTGGAGCGGGAATCGCCGCCATAGGTTTCCTGGCCGATCTCAATACGCGCGACGTCACTCAGGCGAACGGTCGCACCGTCTTTCTCGACTTTCAGAATGACCTTTTCGAAGTCGGCAACGGTGGTGAGCTGGCTCTGTGCCGTGACCGTAACATTCAGCTGCTGACCCTTGACCGCGGGCACAGCACCGAGAGAGCCGACGGAAACCTGGGTGTTCTGGCTTTCGATGGCGCCGGTGACGTCGGCCGTGGTCAGCTGGTACTTGTTGAGCTTGAACGGGTCCAGCCAGATACGCATGGCATATTCCGAACCGAACACGTTGATGCTGCCGACACCTTCGAGACGCTTGATCTGGTCTTCGACGCGGGAGGAGAAGACGTCGCCAAGGTCGGCCGAGTTGCGCTTGCCATCGGTGGAAATGAGCGCGCCGACCATGAGGATGCTCGATGTCGAGCGGCTGACCTGGATGCCGCGCTGCTGCACGGTATCGGGCAGCTGCGACTGAACGAGCTGGAGCTTGTTCTGTACCTGAACCTGCGCAATGTCAGGCAGGATGCTGTTGCCGAAGGTCAGCGTCACTTCGGCGCTTCCCGTCGAGGATGACGAGGTCATATAGGTGAGGTCATCGAGACCGGTCATGCCGTCCTCGATGATGGTCGTCACCGATTTTTCGACGGTTTCGGCACTGGCGCCGTTATAGGTGGCGCTGACACGAACCGTCGTTGGCGCGATGTCCGGATATTGCGAAATGGACAGGGTCCAGATCGCAAGGGCACCGCCCAGCATGATGACGATGGCAATAACCCATGCAAAAACGGGGCGCCGGATGAAGAAATGGGCCATGGCAGTCCTGCCTTACCTTGTGCGAGCTTCGACCGAGGGTTTGCTGCTCATGCTTATTTCGTTGGGGCGGCGGCAGGCGGAGCTTGCTGCGGCAGAACGACGATACCGCGATCGTCGATGGTTACTTCGACCGGTGCCACGGTCGCGCCATCGGCGATCCACTGGAAGCCATCAACGATGAGTTTGTCGCCATCCTTGACATTTTCCGTCACCAGCCAGGCGTTGCCAGACTGCTGGCTGGACGGGAAGGTGCGGGTCTCCACCTTGTTTTCCGCCGATACGAACTTTGCGGTCAGGTCACCATTGGCGTTGCGGCTCGCCGCGCGCTGCGGAATGCGAAAGCCTTTTTCCTTACCGATCGTCAGTGTGGCGCGAACATAGGTGCCGGGCAGCAGAAGATCGTCAGGGTTTTCGAACAGGGCGCGGATGGAGAAGGTGCCCGTCGTTTCGCTCACCGCCATGTCCGACATGTCGATCTTGCCGTCGTGTTTGTATTCGGTGCCGTCTTCCAGCGTCAGATGAATGCCTGTCTCCTTCGTGTCGCCACCAAGCTGACCGGACGAGATCGCCTTTTTCAGACGCAGCAGGTTGATGCTGGACTCCATCAGGTCGATGTAGATCGGATCGATGCGGCGTAGCGTGGTCAGCGCCGTCGTCTGGTTTGCGGTCACCACGTTGCCGATACTGAAGGCGGTAGCGCTGGTAATGCCGTCGAAAGGTGCGCGGACCTTGGTGAGATCGAGATTGATCTCCGCCGTTTCCAGCGCCGCCTTCGTCTGGGCCACATCCGCCTGCGCCTGCAGCAGCGTTACCTTGGCATTTTCATATTCGATCTGCGTTGCGCCGCTGTTGACCAGCCGCTCATAGCGGGCAAGATTTGCCTCGGCGCTCGGAATGCTTGCCTCGGCCTTTGCCACATTGGCCTTGGCCTGCGCCACTTCCGCCAGATAGGTATTGTCCTCGATCTGGTAGAGAACGTCGCCCTGCTTGACCTCGCTGCCCTCCTTGAAAGGGATTTCGCGGATGATGCCAGTGACGCGTGGGCGGATCTCCGCGGTCTGGAACGCGCTGGCGCGGCCTGGCAGCACCGTGGTCAGCGGATATTCGCTGTTCTTCATCACGATGACGCTGACGGGAGACGGCGGACGCGCGGCACCCTGGCCGGGCGCCTGATTGCTTTCTCCGCCATCGCTGCATGCGGCCAGAAGCGCGGTGACACACAGAGAAGCAAAT